>JAKCPI010018752.1:0-36001 GCA_023213315.1 Euborellia annulipes | reverse complement strand
TTTTCAATACCACATCCTTATTTACAACCGAAACCTATTGGTTGCCTTTTAGAAATCCATGTAGGCTTTTGTTAAGGTGCTCGTCTCGAAAAACCGTTAGATCACGATTCACTACCGAGTTACTCGAGGTGGCAAGAGATGGCGTTAGTTTTTCCCATAGGGATACAAGGGATTTATTCCATTTCATTTGAAAGATTCCAGCTAATTAATAAAGGGTAAAAAATTAATTATTTTTTAACACAATGATTACTAATTTAATTATCGACAAGATATAGAGCGAGTTTTTTAAAAATATCTCTTATTCAATGCGATTAATCTAAAAAAAAAATTACTTTTTAGAAAATCAAAAAAAGGGCTTTCTATAAGTTGTAGATAATTTAAATAGCTCTAATTTAAAAAAAAATTGAGGACAATAACTTCAAAATTGTGGCCGCTGGAACATCTCTAAATTAGCACCCCGAGACGCGCACCTTAATTTCAATTTATTATCAAATGTCGTTTTTTTTTTTTAAGCAATTTAAAAAGAGAAATAATTATAATTAATATTTTAATATTTTTGAATTTTGTTAAAAAAGAACTTTACATAAATTGTTTAGTCGTCGGTGGTCCTTTTACGAGAAATTAAAAGTGTGTATGTCGTCATAAAGGACGATAAAGTGTTAATGTAAAACTTTGTTCAGGGCGGCTCAAACTTTGCTTTTTTAAACGAAAAAAGTATAATGCTATTTTTTTTCACTTGCATTTAGGCCACTTGGTGACATGCAATTGAATTTTTTTTTTTAAAGTTGAGAATATTTAATCAACTTGTATTTTAACTCGATAAACTTAAACAAAGCCCTTAATGGGAAATTATGAAACTAACTGCGCCAATCGCCTTAAGGGTTCTCCATCACCCTTCTAGACTCCATACTACAGGCGTACCTTATTAATTTGATGGCCAAGAAATAATAGGCTAATAATCGGATTAATAAGAAGGAAAATGCAGTCGATAATAAAAAGGAGCTATTTTGAGAATATTTATATTGTGATGAAGATAGGTGGATATTATTGGGAAGGGATGAATAAATAAAATCCTGACCTCAGGATCAGGCAATTTATTTGAATTAATTCTGCTCGCTATAAGTCGACGTTTCGGAGCCAAAACGGCTCCTTCTAAGGACCATGCGGTGTCAAAAAAACAAATAGCCCTCAATTTTGTCATATAAGCTGTGATTAATGTCTCTAGAAAAACATGTGGTAAAGGCAATGATGCCAAACGGATCGACGGACGGGGCTCCATCTAGTTACGCTGCTGATTAGAATTTCTTAAGAAAAACAAAATTGTTGTTTTTTGACGCGCAGTGTATATAGTCGAATTTATATTATAAAAATCTGGCATGACTGGCGCACAGCACACAACTTTCCCCTTACCTTCGTTAATCGAAAAGTTGTGTTCTGTGCTTGTCGTAAGCCAGATTTTTCGTGTCAAACCCATTTATATTAGGAACCGACCGAATATTCGGTTTCGGTTACGGTTTTGGCCAGTTTCGGCCAAAAATCATGGTTTCGGCCGTAGTTTCGGTTTCGGCCAAAAAGTGGCCGAACCTTTCGGCCGGCCGAAACCAGAGTCTGAAAAAATGGGATGAGACTCGCATGCAAAAGAAAAGGCAGGGCAAATAATTTGCACTTGAGGGAGAAAAAAATTTAGTCTCCCTAAAAAAAAGGTAAAATGATTTTCACGAGAGGGAAAAAAAATTCAAAAAAAAAAAAAAAAGGTAAAATGAAAAAAATTTTTTATAAGAAATACAAGTTTCGGTTTCGGTTACGGTTTCGGCCGAAACTAAGGTTGAGGCCGAATATTCGGTTTCGGTTTCGGCTGAAAATCTTGTTTCCGGTCGGACCCTAATTTATATATATATATTTTTTTTTTTATAAAAACATTCACACTCACACACACAATCACAGTCTTTCATATAAGACTTTAAACGATAACCGTTGAATGAATATATCTATTGGGGGTCCAGGCATTCTTATTTAAGTCAAGTTTGGTATCCAAATGCCTTAAATAAAATTATCGGACTGCCTGGGGTCCGAACCCGCGACGTTTGGTATAGGAGGTAACACACAACAAAAACAACTAAAACCCCTGGGGGGGGAAAAGAGGTTAAAAACGTTAGCACGCTAACCTCTACACCAAACCCCGAGGGCTGTAAAATTTATAAGTAGGGAAAATATTTATATTTTGTTAACATGGCAACCATTTCTCCCATCCTTCTCTATGGAGTACAAGAGTAAAGTGGTCTTCAGAAGAATTCAATGCCAAAATGAGAATATACATCGTAAAGAGCATCTAAAAGATAATTGATTTTTGAATTTAAAATAAAAGGAGCGAAGTTAAAGAAAAAAAAAAAAAAAAAAAAAAAAACAACATTAAAAAATACTTTGGGCGATTTTGATTAAAAAATTATTTTTACACGCTAGAGGGGGATGTACTTAAATATAAAATTTCAATCTCCTAGCTCAATTCGTTCATGCTTTAAATTGAACCCAGACAGACACACACACACAGACAGACAGACCATGTCGCGAAAACCACTTTTTCGACTCAGGGGCCCTCAAAATGTGTATAACCATCTTATCATCAAGAGAGTAGGCCTATACAAGAGCAATCACATTCCGGGTCTTGCCTGGCTAACGAACAGTCAGAACTATTACCTACTTTGTCTAATCCTATGAGTGTAATGAAATACTTTTCGGCTACAGAGGCCATTTAGGGGTGATAAATTTATTTATTTAATTGAAAATACATAGTATCGATGGCTACCGGGGGGCGTTCCACACACTGATTGCCGGGGGTCACCAATCCCGAGCTTTCGCCTTGCTTGGTATCACTTAACCGCAACGATTGTGGTGACTGTTGCTTTTCTCCGTTGCCAGGCCCCCCGGCCCTATGAGTGTTAAATTAAAATCTATTCATTTGCGGGCGCACTTTTGTATTTCTGGTGTCCTTATGACTTGAAACGGGATTAATCCGGGACTGGACAGAAAATCGAACAGAATTTTTTTTTTACAAGTTAATTAAGCCGCCGATCATAGTCGCCTTGTGAGTTCAGGGCCCTCCAGTTGAGGGGATGGGTAGATGGTGTCTACTAATGAGTAGCAAAGAGAGAGCGAGAGAGAGAGAGGATGGTATCGACCCTGCAACAGGCAGAATGGCAGGGGGATGCTGCGCGACGGCGACGCTCAAAGCAACGCCTCCGCGCCTCAATGCTACGCAACGTGTATAACACAACACACATCGGGCTTCGGGCTTTCCAAATATCAGACACCCGCCGCCGGCAACGGCTTCCACTACGGTCGCTCGCCCTCTCTTTCTCTCTCTCTCTCTCTATCTCTTTCCCTCGTAAACACAATCTCTATATCTCTTTCTCTTTCGAACAGCTGTTCTAACGCCCGGCTCTCTTCTCTCTCTCTCTCTCTTACCCCATTCTTGGCCATTTCTTTGTTTATTGATGCCGTTCATCCGCGATTCGCGTTTAACGATGATCATTCTTCATACGTCACAGTAAAACTATTAATTTTATTTTGGTAAGTAGCCTATTTATTTAATTAATAGAATATCTATCTAAACATAAACTTAAAGAAAAAACATTTTTTACTAGTACACCGTAATGTTTGATTGAAAGCAAAGTTCGAATTGTTTGTACGTTCAATGGAAGGAGACGTTAAATGAATAATACACAACAATGCACTCGTGCAGTCAAGAATTGACCGATGATAGAAGAAAATGTTCGAAACGTCTCCTTTCCGCTTTTGCCTTTTTTTTGCCAACCAATCGAAGATTAGATAAATAATGTTATCTAATTGCAATCCAAAAAAAAAAATAATGGAAACTCAACTGATGTTCTGATTATTTCTATTCTAATATTTTATTTTACAGGATAATTTAACTTTCTTAATTGATGTGGCTGTGAATATCTAGTGAATGATATGTAAAGGCAGAGACAGACCAAGGGCGGATACAAGGGGGGGGGGGGTAAAGTGAGCAATTCCCCCTCCCCCCCCGAGATTTGAGAAAAATATTTTTTTTTTTTGAAAAAAAATTGTATTTTTAATATAAAATCTTGCTTTCCACATTAAAATAATTTATTATTTATTATTAATTTCAGGAGGAGCGGCTGAATATATATTGAGTGGTGGGGATATCCAGGCAGCCAAAAAACAATAAAGAAAATTATATTTATCTTTATTTCATATGTTTGTCGACGTTTCGGCCGATATTCCGGCCTTCATCAGGACAAATGCTGTTTGCCTCGAACTCATAGAGGCTCTTAGCAACTCCTGACAATGTGTTTGAGCGAACATTCGTCAGTTCACTATTGAACCAGATGTCATGACATCCGACGAATGTTCGCTCAAACACATTGTCAGGAGTTGCTAAGAGCCTCTATGAGTTCGAGGCAAACAGCATTTGTCCTGATGAAGGCCGGAATATCGGCCGAAACGTCGACAAACATGAAATAAAGATAAATATAATTTTCTTTATTGTTTTTTGGCTGCCTAGATATCCTCACTACTTATTATTTATTGTTATATTAATGTGGAAAGCAACCGCTGGTGTATATTTTCTCCATATCCATAACCATAACGATCTGTCCCAGCAAAGATTTTAACTTCTATAAAATTTTAAAAACTAATACTTAAAAGTTTGACTTGTATATATAATAGCCGCGGCGCCCCCCCCCCCCTCCGAATCCCCAGCGGGGGGCCTGCGGCGGACCCTCGCCTTTTCTTAATTATGAAAATAAATTTTTTTTTTTTAAACACTCACACTTTTTTTCTCATTCACACTCACACTCACACACGCATTAACACATTCTTTTCGGCAATTCAGGCCATATAAGACTTTTAACGATACTCGTATGTTTAAATATATCTATTGGGGGTTCAGGCATTTCTATTTAAGCCATTTGGTATCCAAATGCCTTAAATAAAATCATCTGAGTGCCTGGGATCCGAACCCGCGACTTTTGGTATACTAGGTTAGCACGCTAACCCCTACACCAAGCCCCGAGGGCGAAAAGAAAATTTATTATTATTATTCCATTCCAATTCAGTGCCTGCTTGAGGATTTGTTTACATTCATGGAATACACAAATGAAAAGAATACATAAATATTTCTCTATACATTTCCTATGGGACAAATCGTAACTTTAAGAATTAATAACTCAAAAAGTTATAGGAATTTCGGGATGAAAATAATTTTCCTATAATCCCGGGTAAAGGTCCTCTTTATGCATATAAAATTTCATTTCAAAATTCCAACGGGAAGTTGCCTAAATAGAGCGTGACAAGCAGACAGACAAACGGACATTAGCGAATCATATATATGGATTCTGGTAAACAACTACTGAATGCACCTTTAAATTACCGATAATAAGAAAAAAATTGTGTGCTGTGCGACCAATCACACCAGATTACTCCCCCCCCCCCGAGAAACTCATCTGGATCCGCCACTGAGACAGACACTGAATGCTCTACCCATTAGCCGGAAACGTTTCGGTGCATATAGAGCATAAATAAATGCGAGGCCTCCCTGTCTAGACGCCAAACCAGTCCAACGCGGGCTAGTTTTTATAAAACTGACTAGAGCAGGAAAGATAAATCACAGCACACAAAAAAAAAAAAACCCAAAAAACCGGTGGGCTGGGCTTTCTATATATAAAGATGATAATAGAGTGAAATTTTCGAAATTAAATTTCCGCATTCTTTAAAAAAAAAAAAAAATAAAAATTGAATTAAACCATAATACAATCTGATCTAATTGTGTTAAGAAACTCAATTAATTCTCCTCCTTTCAAATTACAAAAAAAAATCTTTTCTTTCTTGTTAAGAAAATAGAACAAAAAAAAACAAAGTTTAAAAATTTAATAAGTGCAATTTGCAAAAACTTTTTGTTGTTGTTGTTGTTATTTGAAGCATAAAAAATGTTTTGTCCTTTTTAATTATGAAAACAATCAGACTCCTCGACATTCTTCCCTGTCAATAATTATTTCCCTCAAAACAAAGAGAGAATTCTCATCTCTATGCTTTTTTTTTAATATTCTTTTTCTCAATCAAATTAAAGAATGAAGAAAACTTGTAACATTAAGATTTAAGATAAGAGCTATCTTAAAATTAACTTTTTTTTCGAAAAAATTGCCGCCTGGGGCGGGACGGTTGTTTCTATCTAGAACAGTGTTTCCCAACCTTTTGAAGTACAGGCACCGTAAAGGTGCGTTAAGAATAACATTACACACTAGGGGCACCCTTCCTTTTTTCCCCTAGCAAAACGAAATATCCCGTGAAAATAATAATAATGAACGACATTTTTTCCGGCCTGGAGTTTTCGCAACATGGTCAGTCTCTATGTCTGTGTGTCTGGGTTCAATTTAAAGCATGAAGGAATTAAGCTAGAAAGTTGAAATTTTATATTTATGTTAGACACCCACCTTGGGCGTGAAAATAAGCTTTTAATCAAAATCGGCCAAAGAATACTAGTACTTTACTGATGCACTTTTTCAGTTTTTTTTTTCGATTTTCTCAAGATTCCCTCCAACGATTTTTTTTTTTAATTCATAAATCTACTATTTTTTAGATGCTCTTTAAAATGTATATTCTCATTTTGCCATTGAAATCTTCTGAAGACCACTTTACTCTTGTACTTCAGAGGAAAGATTGGAGAAATGGTAACAAAATATAAATATTTTCCCATGTTTATAAATTTTATATCTTGAATTCAATTGTACCCTACTGTCGGAAACTAAATATATGTCGACACAAAAAATCTGGTGTGACAAGCACAGAACACAACTTTCGATTACCGAAGGTAAGAGAAAGTTGTGTGCTGTGCGCCAGTCACACCAGATTTTTTATTTTGTGGCTAATCGTGATAAGCTGCGGATTACGAATCTAAAATTGCTACCCATTCGGGTTCAAATCCCACTTCCGTGAAAATTGTCAAACATTGCCAATGTCACCTACGTCTCTCTGTTATTGGAGTTAGTCTCTGTTTAGAGATTGTAGAAAATATAAAAAAAAAATAAAATTATTCCATGCTGGCTGCTACATCCTCCTGGTCCTGTTGGAATGAATTTTTTTTTTATACATATCTTAATATGAATATTATCCCCTTCAATTCTTTTTTGCCAATAGGAAAGGCACGGGGGAGGGAGGGTGGGGGCGTCAATCCCCTTCTTCTATCGGGTTTTTCCAATAAAACTTTATAAATTAAAAATTTTAATTATTCTCAAATAGTCAATTTGCTTTAATAGAAAAAAAATTAAACGAACTATTTTGCTGTCTGTGTCTAGATCAGACATGTCCAACTCGAATGAGGCGCACTTTTTACGAATTTTCCGAATCTTTTTTACTTCATATTAAAACATTTGAATTTTGATATTAAATCTAGGAGAATTCCAATGCAGTTAGACACCCACCTAGGCCGTGAAAATAAGTTTTTGAACAAAATCGGCCAAAGAGTACTAGTAGACTATT
Source organism: Euborellia annulipes (assembly GCA_023213315.1). Classification (NCBI taxonomy): domain Eukaryota; kingdom Metazoa; phylum Arthropoda; class Insecta; order Dermaptera; family Anisolabididae; genus Euborellia; species Euborellia annulipes. The sequence continues at coordinate 28,486 of JAKCPI010018752.1, read as the reverse complement.
TTACCAGTCTACTTTTTCAGTTGTTTTTTTTTTTCGATTTTCTCAAAACTCGTTTCATCGAAATTGATTAAAATTCAAAAATCAATTATTTTTTTACATGCTCTTTAAAATGTATATTTTCTCATTTCGCCGTTGAAATCTTTTGAAGCACACTTTACTCTTGAACTTCATAGGAAAGATAGAAATGATTGCCCTGGTAACAAAATATAAATGTTTCCTATGTTTACATAGGCGCCGACTCCATGGGGCCCAAGGGGCTCGAGCCCCCCACCCCCCTCCCCCAGAAAAAAGGCCTCACTATCGTTAAAAGGTCAAAAAGGCACAAAATCTTAAAACTCTTAACCCATACCCCCTGCATCAATCATATTTAGGCAGGGCCGCACCAAGGAAAACCCGGGGTCAAGATTATAATTTGCGCCCCCCCCCCCCCCCCATAAAAAAAATTATATTTTATTATATATTTATGCCGCCATCAAGTTCTGGCGCCCCTGGGCTAATTCCAACGCCCCCCCCCCCCCCCCCCAGAGCGGGCGCTGTTGCCAGACGACTCTAGATAAATAATACATTATATTACTTCTACCCCCCCCCTTACTTCTAATAATCAAAAAATATTTTATTTTTAGACAAGTTTGTTATTTTTTGTCATCACTACAATTATTATTATGAATATTTTTTGTAAAAATATAAATGCTGCCAACACCCGCTCGGGGCCGTCGCCCCCTAGACCTCCCACCTTGTTGCGTCTCTGAATTTAGGCCCCCCTAATAATTTTTAAAAGTCGGCGCCCATGTATGTTTATCAATTTTATATCTTGAATTTTGTTTTGTTTATATTATTTTGATATATGTATATTTTGTAACAATTTTTAGCCCAATGGCGGTTGGCTAGACGGGCAGAATAAAAAAAATTGAGGTTAATCTTTACTATAAAGTTCGCTCCCACCAGAGAGCGCTGGCTACATCTGACTAGTTCTTTTTTGAAATTAGCTCTTCGTTCATGATTCTTTCGTTCTTTTCTTTAAGATGCATGTTTTTTTTTTTTAATATTCTTGATGAACATTTTTTGGCGTGATCCTATAATACGGTAAGTAAATTATTGGGAAGTTTTTCAGGGAGAATTCACCCTCCCTTCCCTTTATTAGCCTAAAAGAGGTGTCGGTAAGCCAATTTGATCGAGATATATGCCAAAATAAGGAAAATTTTGAAGAAATACGAGGACCACATTAACCATTAAAAATATATATTTTTACTTACTTTTTTAGGTTTATTTAGGCATGCTATTTGTTTTGTCACTAAGGCCGAGAATTCCCTAGTTTTTTTAAATTTTCTTTAATCGAAGGAAACCGAACTGCAACCGAAGGACCGAAACAATTAGGTCGTGTCCCCTGAAGTTGTTTTGTCACTAGTGTCGACTTCGGTTCGGTTTCGGATCGGTTCGGCTCGTCTCCAGTTCGGTTCGAAACCATCCAGTTAGAAGCTATTCGGTAGCCCTTAAAAATAAATTTTCGGACCCTTCGGGCCCGAAAATTTTTTAAAACTACCGAATCGCTTCTAACTGGATGGTTTTGAACCGAACTGAGACGAGCCGAACCGATCCGAAACCGAACCGAAGCCGAGAATTCCCTAGTTGTTTTGAATTTTTTCTAAAAATAAAATAACCGAACTTAAAACCGAAGGTCTCGAGCCGCCTCCGGCGGCTCTCGGACAAGGGATCCCTGCAAGTTCTTTAATATATTCTGGATGAATATTTTTTAATCTAAAACAGAACCGACCTTAATTAACCGAAGGTCTCGAGCGCCTCCGGCGCTCTCGGACAAGGGATCCCTACAAGTTTTTAAAATATTATTGCTACCAAATCACTTTATTATCTAAAGGAAAACCTAACTGCACCGGACCGAAACAATTAATTCAGGACCCCTGCAAGTTGTTTAAAAAAAAGTAGATCCTTACCTTAAGACTGACTCTCCTCGGCGTGATCCTTCTCTGATGGCGGGTATAAACAATTTTTTTCCAAGGCATATTGTGTTGAATATTTTTATGATTATTTTTATTTTTTTGTTTTTTGTTTATTTTTGTCTCAGGAATATGTTATATGTTGAATATTATCATGACGATTTTAAAATTAAATTTAAAGAACGAATCACAAAGTGGGAGAACGAAAGAATCGTGAGTAAAGCCCGCCAGCGCTCTCTGGTGGGAGCGAACTTTATAGTAAAGATTAGCCAAAATTGAATTCTAATATACTATCAGCGGAAACTAAATAGGCATGGGCGTAGCCAGGGGGAGGCAGGGAGGGGCGATTGCCCCCCCCCCTGGCTTGTCCTAAAAATTAAAAAAAAAAAAACAAACAAATATATATTTTTCCCATTGGGAATTTTTTTAACGCCCCAATCCACTTAATTTAATTTTTTTATTTAAATAAATAATTAATAATCTATGTATATATTAATTGCAAACCCCCCTCTCGCCCTAACGAGGGGTTGCCCCCCCCCCCCTAACAAGATGTCTGGCTACGCCCATGTAAATAGGTATATTTCGGCATAAAATCTGGTGCACAAGCAACTCCAGAACACAACTTTCTCTTACCTTCGGTAATCAAAAGTTGTGTTCTGGATGACCAGTCCCACCATATTTTTTTTATTAGTTTTTCGGCATCTCAGGGCATATAAACTTTCACTTTTCTCTTTCTTTTGATTATAAATATAAAGACCCAATTCATATTATATTAATTTGATAGAAAAATAAAAAAAATTTTATGATTATTTATGATGGGTGTAGATTTTTGTTTGCTTATAAAATAATTCATTCATTTTTGTCTCAATTTGAAAATGGCGGCCAATTTGTAATTCGCTCCTTGGCGACGCGCGCGCTCCCACACATCAGCAGAGACAACTAACTCCGGGACTTTCCTGTTCGCTGCTCTCCATATGATTCATTGATTTTCTAATTTCCATTTTTACTTAAACAAAGTGTCGTATTAATCTTCTTTTTATTCGTTGTTATTTTTTGTGAATTGTCAATTTTACAATCCCCAAAGGTATGTTGATAAATATTTTAAACAATTTCACAAATATCCATTCTGGTTATTTATTTCTTTGTTTTTCGTAGATGATGGAAATGCAACTTGATTTTCAAATTCCCGATTTGCCACTTGAGGTAAATAATTTGGATATGAACCTGAATAAAGACGATGATGAATTGATATTGAACATTGAAGATTTAAAACGAAATTATATGATTAATTCCGAGACGGCGGCTTTGCAAGAGAATTCATATATTCATAATATAAAAATTGACATTGTAAGGCTTTTAAACTTAATATAATCATTTCATAACCATGTTTTTATAATTACAGCACTTATTTTTAATTCTTTTTGTTTTAAACTCGGCATAAAGATCCAAATTTCCACTACTAACCTCAAACTGTCAAATTATTGTGTTTTAATTTTGCGGTTTAATTAAAATTAATTGATTTATTAACAACTCCATAATTCTTTTGGTTTGTTTATATCTAGTCCCGGTTTAAAATGACATTAATTAAATTGACATTTTGTTTTAACCAAAGCAAAGTTTTTGTCTTTTGAGTTGACATTTATCCCAGCCATAAATCAGATCAACATCGCTTTCTCATTACTTCCATTTTGATTCTTATCGATGTCGGATTTGTTTAATATAGTTAAAAAAATAAGAACTCAACCATTACTGATTATATATATATTTATATAAGGGAAAACAATATATTTATAGATTCATCTTCATATATATATATACATATTTAAAATATATAGTAGGCCCTATATTATAGAAACATGGTCTTTTCAATAAAATTTTAAAAACTGATAAAAATTATAAAAAATATTTTATATTTTTTTTTAATTTATTCATTTGGGAGGAGAGGGGGTTACTTTTCGGATAAACCGAACGACCACTCCACACTATATTGAATATAGTTGGTTGTAAACATTACATTACTATAATTGTATACTTTTGGAGGATAATTTTGTTTCAGCGAGACATCTTCAGGCCAGCTGAAATTAAATTAAATTTGTTACATTATTACAAATTAAGAAACCTTGAATTCCTTTCTTTTTATTATCATTCAAATTTAGAGACGCACACAACAATATATTTATATGATATACCTGATATACCTATATATATGAATGAATGAATACATACATCTCTCGCAGATCCATGAGATCCAGGCGTTTGCTTCTCTCAAAAAGTCCCCAAAAATCTTTTTTTTTTTTTTTTGCAATTGTGACATGTCAAATCATACCAAATTTTTTCTCCAATTTTTTCATGTCTTTTTTTAGTTTAATCAAACCCTCAAAACTGTTATTCATGTTGGTGAATGTATGGAATTTATAGTTTCTTCAGGAAACAGAAGGAACTTTGCAGCCAGGAGATTAAATAAAAAAATCTTTTATTTAATTTTTACTTGCCGTCGTTTCGGTCGACTGTCACGACCTTCATCAGGGCAAATAATTGTTAACAATACACGATCTTAGATATTTTGATGTTTACTGTAATCATATACAATTTCTTTTTTTAATTTTTATATGTATATAAATTATTATTTACTTGCTTGGGGTCTTGGATTCAATGTCTTCAATGTCAATCCAATGACATTAAAAATTAAAAAAAGAAATTGTATATGATTACTAGGGCTCGGATTTCGCCCTATTTGCCTTTTTTTAATTTATTGCTTAAAATTTAGGCCAATATGATATGTATACGTTTCATGAAATTCTGAATAAAAGAAGAGGCATTTGTTAGTGCCTATAATGCCTATTTTGGCCGATTCTGGGTTTTAGTGCCTATTTCATCTATAAATGCCTTTTTTAGTGCCTGTTTTAAGTTCAAATAGCCAATTTCAATTTTTTACGAGCTATACATAGCCTAAATTTAAAATTTTTTTGAATTAACAAGAAAATATTTCAAGGGGGGGTAAAGGGGGTAATTACCCCCCCCCCCCTCACCTCCCCGAGATTTGAAAAAAAAAATACTTTTTTTCAAAAAAAAAAATTATTTTTAATGTAAAATTAGTACTTAAAAAATTTGATTTGTATTTATATTCTGGCAAACAAGTACAGAATGCGCCTTTAAATTACCGAAATTAAGAAAAAATTGTGTGCTGTGCGACCAGTCACACCAGATTACCAAAAATAAGACATCAATTTTTTAAATTTTTTTATATTATTTATTAAATAATGCCTTTTAAGTGCCTTTTTATGTGCCTATTTTTCAATAAATGCCTTTTTAAGTGCCTATTTTAATAATTTTTAGTGCTTAGTTGCCTGCCTATTTTAAAGATTTTTAGTGCCTATAAATCCGAGCCCTAATGATTACAGTAAACATCAAAATATCTAAGATCGTGTATTGTTAACAATTATTTGCCCTGATGAAGGTCGTGACAGACGACCGAAACGTCGGCAAGTAAAAATTAAATAAAAGATTTTTTTATTTAATCTCCTGGCTGCAAAGTTTCTTCGGTTTCCTGATTAAATCTCCACAGCCGTAACACATTAAATTAATTTATAATTTCTCTTTGTAAAATTGTAACATTTATTTGATACCAGCTGGCCTGACGATATCACTCACTACAGGACAAAATTCCTCGAACAAGAATACAATAATACAAATTTTATAATAAATTACTTCCGTTACTCATCATACTTCCTTATAATGTTGACTCAAAATATCATTCCTTTTTTACGATAACTAGACTCCAGACAAAGCTTTATTTTTTTAAATGCTTGTGTATATCTAATTTGTAATTTCTTTTTGCAAGGGTTGCCAGACAGAAATGAATGAGTTATGGAATAAATTATGGGATATTATTCAATGTCCCGTTTGCTTTGAACAAATCAAGCCACCAGTTCAACTTTGTACCACTGGACATCATGTCTGTGAAAAATGCTGGCCTCAAATCAACACCTGCCCCACCTGCCGCGGCGCCAAGTCCACCGTCCGATGCTATGCATTAGAGAATATTTTACAGGAGATGCCATATCCTTGTATAAATAAAGAATATGGATGTTCACGTATTTTAAGTTCTGAAGAAGTCGATCATCATATGAACATATGTCGATTCAGAAGATACAAATGCCCTATCAGAACATGCCAGGATAAGATTCGTTTTAACGATATTCACGCTCATTTATGTCAAAATCATGATTATCACAATGTAAATATCGTTTCCCATGCTTCTAAAATAAGCGAATTTCAACTAATTAATTCGCTATATAGAGATGGCTTAATGGCATATTTCACGACTGATTACACTAACGAGATTTTATTTTTTCTTCAAGCTAAAAAAGAAAATGGCAGATTTTATTTTTGGTTGTCCCATGTTAGCTCTAGTGAATCAGGAATGGCCCATTCTTTTAAATTAATTTTAAATGGGCAAGATAATCCCAAAGCGAAATCAGCCAATGGGCCAATCTTGTCTCTTGATGATCCGGATATCATTGAAAATGAAAATTATCTTGAAGTAACTGAAAGGTTCTTGAATAATTTACAAGAGCCATATTTACTTGTAAAAATAAAATTAATTGACAATCCCTTATATCTTGTTATTCAAAAATATGAAATTGATTTAAATTGTTTTTAATAATTTTGTTCTCATTTCAATTATATTTCACTAAGATTTTTTCTTTTATATTGAATTGATTAGTTATAAAATAAAGTTTCTAATATTCACAAATATATCTTGTATTTTCAGCTATTAAAATATTACAATTTATTCAAATATTTTGTCGTTTTTTTTGTTTTCCCAAGATTTTTTTTTAATTTTATAAACCAAATTTTTTTTTTTTTATATATAAAATTTATATATATACTTTTGTACTCTTTTTATTTTATTTTTAATTACAAATAAAAATGTTTTCTTTAATTTCTTGAATAAAAATATTTACTCAGAGTATTTATTTGATTTTTATTTTAATTTTTAAAAATAGTCAATTTTGTTTTTTACTCCGTCGCAAAGGCGTATATTATGTTTTTATATATTTTAATAATACCTATCGTTTGTAAGCAAACTATTTCTTGAAAACGGCTTTAACAATTTTTTTTTTTTCAAATTTTATTTTAAATATATACTCATTAGCGTAGCTTACTTGAGTGGCATAAAAAATTTTTTTTGGCGCTTGACACACTAATGCACAACAAGGTCCATATATACCCTGGTATACCCCTCCCCATTTTTTTTTTTTTTTTTCCCCCCCCCCCCCTCAAATTTTCCCCCAACCTTTTACCCAAATTCCCCCCGACCCAAATTTTTCCTCTAAAATTTTTTATTTTTTACTTTTTTCCCCCGGCGCCATTTTTCCACCGAACCCCCAAAATTTTTTTTTTTTTTTTTTTTTTTTTCCCCCTCCCCCCCCCCCGGCCGCCCCCGGCCCCCCTGCGGGCCCCCCCCCAAAAATTATATATATATATATATATATATATATGTTCTGGAAGGTTTCCGCGACCGGATGCATGCGAAGATAAGTTTTCTCGGGTTAAGTCGCGTGGGATGTTGAGATTTTACTCGACGTTTCGGCTCTCCTTTTGGAGCCATTTTCAAGAGAGAAGGGGGGTTAGGGGGTAATAATGGAGGAGGGTTGTTTACGGGGTCGCAGCCTTGCCGGTCCCCAGGTCAATTTGGTGAAGTGGTGGATGGCTCAGAGAGCTGGAGAGGGGTTTGTTGTGTGTAATTGTGTCTGTCTTCTGTTTGGGTTGACTACGGGGCATCGATCTGCCTACTCCCCAAGTCGAGGTATTGGTGGATGTCTCAGAGGTTTGGGTTTGTCTCTGAGAACTGGAGAGGGATTGGTTGTGCGTAATCGGGTTTGTGTTTGGGTTGACTCTGCGGCCTCAATCTGCCTACTCCGCAAGTCGGGATGTTTTTTTTTTTTTTTAAACATTCACACTTTTTTCTCATTCACACTCACACACACATTCATACAGTCTTTTCGAGTTGGGGTGTTATCAGTGGCGTAGCGAGGGGGGGGGCAAGGGGGATCATCGTGCCCCGGACGCTACTAACAAAGGGACGCCAAATGGTCCTCAAAACAAATGTCTGGGAAAAAAATTTTCCGCGTGAAAATTTGGTTCCGCAAAAAAATAAAATTTTTCCGCAGGAAGGGGAAAAATTCCGCAAAATTTAGCCTCCCTTTTAACAGCAGGGCAAAAATTTTCAGCAGTCAGGAAAATTTTTGAGTTCGGCCCCCCCCCCCCGAAAAAAATTCTATATACGCCCCTGTATAATGTAATATGGTTTTGGAATGAGGGGGGGGCGCTAAAAAGGTGTTGTGCCCGGGCGCGAGTTAAGCTCGCTACGCCACTGGTTGTTAGCTCTTGGTTTGCCTCGGAGTCTCAACCTGCCTACTCCCCAAGGCAAGAGCAACAGTTGCTCTTGCATTGCAACAAGAAATATCCAAAAGGGGCAATAACTTGCCCGCAGCCCCCTGGCTAGACGGAAAGCCCCCCGAAGGCGGGCTTTGCTACTAATTTTAATATAAATTCAAAATGTCGTTTGGTTGCTCCCCCCCCCCCCACAAGCCTACAACTTGAAATACAGGTGGACGATTTATTAAGATCACAAGGAAGAGAGAAAGGGCCTATCAAACTCGAAAGGCAATTTAGCCCCCAATTACTTGATATTTGTCATTGTCCAGCCAGCCAGCAGCCCTTACTAAAGGAGCTTACAACTTAAGGCACTTAGTGTAACCAATTGAATTGCTTCCACTCTACTTCTATTACACCTTCATTTGCATACTGGCAAGGCCGCGGCTTAATTACCAAATCAATTTTACAAATGTTGGAATAATAATCTGGAATGAACACTCTTAGAATTATTCATTTTTCGAAAAAAATGCTTTAGAAGTTGATACAGATCTATAATTTTGGTGTTTGTTGAGTTGTGCGGTTTCTATGCAATGTGCTCTCCGTATCACTCTCCGGGAACTAGACCTCAAGAGAGGATTAATCTAGGAATGGTTCATGGCCATCCGTCAAGCTCTTGGTGGGATTAGAACAAGAGCCGATCCAGAGGTGTTTCTCGGGGGGGGGGGGGGAACTTGGTGTAGCCGGTCGCACGGCACCCAAAGTTTTCTTACTTTCGGTAATTTAAAGGTGCATTCTGTACTTTGTTTACCAGAATATATATACAAATCAAATTTTTAAGTATTTAAATTTTATATTAAAATAAAATTTTATTTCCAAAAAAAATATTTTCCCCGAGATTTAAAAAATACCTTTTTCGAAAAAAAAATTATTTTTAATGTAAAATTTTAAAAATTAATACTTAAAAATTTGATTTGTATTTATATTCTGGCAAACAAGTGCAGAAAATTACCGAAATTAAGAAAAAATTGTCTGCTGTGCGACCAGTCACGCCAGATTATCCCCCCCCCCTCTTGCCCGAGAAACACCTCTGGATCCGCCCTTGACCGAAATTGATTAAAATTCAAAAATCAATTATTTTTACATGCTCTTTAAAATGTATATTCTCATTGCGCCGTTGAAATTTTTTGAAGCCAAGGGCGGATACAAGGGGGGGGGGTAATTACCCCCCCCCCGAGATTCGAAAAATACCTTTTTTTCGCAAAAAATTTATTTTTAATGTAAAATTTTTAAAATAAATACTTAAAAATTTGATGTGTATTTATATTCTGGCAAACAAGTACAGAATGCGCTTTTAAATTACCGAAATTAAAAAAAATAGTGTGCTGTGCGACGAGTCACACCAGATTACCCCCCCCCCGAGAAACACCTCTGGATCCGCCCTTGTTTGAAGCACACTTTACTCTTGTACTTCATAGGAAAGATAGGAGAAATGGCGCTTCTGCCCTCTGGCTTGGTGTAGTTGGTAGAGTGCCTACATTCTATACCGAACGTCGCGGGGTCGGACTCTAGGCAGTCTGATGATTTTATTTTTCCGTTTTCACCGGAGCCCCGGAGAACAAATTTTGAGAAAATCGAAAAAAAAAACTGAAAAAGTAATAGTAGGTAGATCTACTCTTTGGCCGATTTTGTTTAAAAGCTTATTTTCACACCCTATGTGGGTGTCTAACTTAAATTTAATATTTCAACCTCCTAGCTCAATTCCTTCATGCTTTAAATTGAACACACACAGACAGACAGACCATGTCGCGAAAACGACTTTTTTGGATTCAGGAGACCTCAAAACGTGTATAACTTCCAAATTAGAATTTACCGCAGCGCGGTAAAATGGATTGATAAGAAAAAAATAAATGGTGAAATCTTTAGCTGAAAAATCATTCTTTCTAACCGTATATTCATCATAATTATACCTTTAACAAGACATGTGAGTGTTTTTTATTGATGAGGCCAAACATCCCATGGCCCCCTGGAATCGAACCCAGGATCTCCGCCTTTCCGTATAATTATACCTCTTAAGACAGAGGAGTTATTCAACCAGCTAAACTTTTTCTTGCATGCCACCCTACCCGGCCACTATAGACACATGATTTGTAAAGGCCGCCATACACCATCCGTTTTTCCCCAAAGCCCGGCCTGAATAGGGCTCGCCTCGACCTCAACCTGTGTGGTAGCGGCCTCGAGGCCAAAAAATCCTGATTGAAATTCAATAATATTTTCCTCAAGGCCGGAATTCTGTCTGTTTATTTAGCCGGAAAAAGACTTTAAAATAAATATAAATAATAAAATATTTAGCCGGAAAAAGACTTTAAAATAAATATAAATAATAAAATAAATAAAATTATTATAAAATTAAATAAAATTAATTATAAATAATTAAAATATATTTTTTTTTGTTTTGGTTTAAAATGTATGTATATTAATTAGAATAATTTAATTAGAATATGTTTCTATTATTAAATTTTAATTTAAAATATAAGAATTTTTATTATTATAATAATTATTATTATTAATTATTTATTATAATTTTCCCGCCGGGGCGCGGGGGGGCGCCGGCCCCCCCCCCCCCCCCACCCCCGCCGCGGGGGCCGGGCCCCCAGTCTGCCCGATGTCTTTATTTAAACCATCAGACAACAAAATGGCTAAAATCATAATTACAAATCCCTAAAAAATAAATATTTAAATTCACATTTAAAAAAGGGCGTAGGGGGGGGGGAGGGGGAGAGAGGGTGGGGGGGAGGGGGGGGAGGGGGGGTGAGAAGGTGAGTGTTTGAAATATATTTTTATTATAAAAAAAAAAAAAAAAAAAAAAAAAATTATAATTTTATCTGAATATAAAGTCATATTAAAAAAAAAATCTACAAATGAATACAACTGTCAAAAGAGAACTAGTGTGTTGTTGGCCTTGAGATAATCCTCAAGTCCGTTTCCTCGAGGAAAACCCTACCGTGTATGTCCGAATTTTGCCTTGGGAAAATCCTTGAGACTTTTAAACTTGAGGACGGCCTTCACGTGTATGGCGGCCTTAAGGGGGTTCAGGAGCGACGTCTAAACGTACTTTAAAAAAAAAAACTAGACTATTATAAGGAATTTTTCAATGCGGTTTTTTTTTAAATGAATTAAATTCATATGAGATTATTGGGACATCGAGCTATAATTTTTTTAATGACTTATTAAAAAATTATCGTAATTAATTTTTTTGTTATCAAGCAAATACAAAAAAACAATCTGTCCCAATAATCTTTAATTTTTTTTTAAATTTAAAAATGAATTTATTGTTATTATTAATCACATATTAATTAAGAAATTTTTAAAATAAGCTTAGATGATTTATTTAAAAATCATCTGTCAAATGAGTTCATCATTCTTGCAATAGATGGCAGGCTAGTCTAACAGCCGATCACCTAATGGCCTATATCTGGCCTATATTTATATATTTTTATGCTTTTATAAAAGATACATAATATATAATAACATTTATAAAGTATTTATTGTCAAAAGATCAATGAAAATCAACCAAATGCATTAAATATTATTAGCTACCATTCTGACATCTCATGGCAAATTTTTGAATTACTTGAGATTTTGGGCATATTTTTTATGACACACAACGCCATCTTAGCGGGAAAAACATGCGAACACCTTCGCTCCTGCCCCGCCTTAAGACTTTGTCACGTCAAAAATGGCGTCCTTAACCTAAAAAGTAAGGTTATGATTTTGATCGCTTTGAAATAAAAGCAACATGTTAACGTCGCTGTTAAAACTTTGCTTAGAGAATAGCATTTTTTTTAACGCTGATTGTTTTTACATTACTTTTTAACACCCATTTGTTTATTTTAACGCCTGTTTTTAGAGAATAGTCCTGAGAGAGAGAGAGAGGCAACTTTTCCTCTTTAAATTTAGATTTTTCTCTCTAAAGATGATATCATTTACACTTGGATATTTGTAGCACTTTATGAAGGAGGCAATATGATGATGAGAGAAGCAAATGATCAAAGAGGATGGAATACCTTGAATCTTGCAGGGCAAGGCGATCAGGTCCTCTTTCAAAGCAAACTTTGTACTTAATTAGCTCGCCCGGATTGATTACAAAGCGTTAATAGATACACGAAAACCAAGAAGAGAAATCGATCTTTAAAATAAAATAAAATAAAAAAATTCGTTTTTTTTTTCTCTCATTTTCCTCGATTTTCTTTGAACCTTGAGATTAACATAGAAATTAGATGCTGGAAAGTGAAGTTGTAAAAACAAAAGAGTGCAATCGACATTTGCTTCGTTTTTTTTTTTCTTTTTCTTAATTAATTTCACCGAATAAACAGAAAGATTATCTTTAATGAAATTTTGCATTATTTATTAGAAAGAAAGAAGAAAGAAATAGACTGCTGTTTTTGTTTTTTATTTAAATGTGCATTAGAGGTAGAAATTTAAAGAAATTTTCAATTAGCAGAAAACTTTTAATCTTTTTTCGTTTTTTTTTTTTTTTCAAAAAAGACCACCAACCGTCAGGGCCGGATTTAAGAGTATGCCGCCTATAGGCTAAAGCCTTTTGCCGCCCCCGAAAACGGAATTTTTTCTGCCCTGCGGAAAATTTTTTTCCTTTCCTTGAAAATCATTTTATCTTTTTTTTTTTTTGGAGGGGAAACAAAATTTTTGATCCTATGAAAAACTTTATTTTTTGGAGAAGCGAAATTTTTTCCGCATTGCGAAAAAATATTTTTCCCTTCCCGTGGAAATCATTTTACCCTTTTTTTTTAGGAAAGCAAAATTTTTGCCGCCTTTCGGAAAATTTTAAGCCAACTTGGTTTTAACGATTGTATAAATTGCCAATCCGCCGCCCCTGAATTTTTTGCCGCTCTAGACTCCAGCCTTTTCAGCCTATTTAGAAAAAAAAACAGCCTTGCCAACCTTGTATATGAATTGTTAAAATTATAAAAATCTAGTGTGACTGTCACACAGCACACAACTTTCTCTTACCTTAGGTAATCGAAAGTTGTGTTCTGTGCTTGTCACACCAGATTTTTCGTGTCGACATATATTTAGTTTCCGCCCATATTTTTTTTTTTTTTCTGGTATCCAAATGGCTTAAATAAAATCATCGGACTGCCTGGGTCCGAACCCGCGACGTTTGGAGGTACCGCCCATATATTAAAATTCAAGATGTAAAATTTATAAACATGGGAAAATATTTATATTTTGTTACCATGGCAACCATTTCTCCTATCTTCTCTATGAAGTACAAGAGAAAAGTGATCTTCAAACAATTTTGACAGCAAAATGAGATTATACATTTAAGAGCATCTAAAAAATAATTGATTTTTGAATTTTAATCAAAATCATTGGAGTGAATTTTGAGAAAATCGAAAAAAGTGAAAAAGTACATCAGTAAAGTACTAGTAATCTTTGGCCGATTTTGATTAAAAGCTTATTTTTCCGGTCCCGGAGGTGTTTAACTTAAATATAACATTTCAGCCTCATAGCTCAATTCCTTCATGCTTAAAATTGAACACACACACACAGACACACACACACACACACAGACAGACCATGTCGCGAAAACCACTTTTTTGGATTCAGGGGATCTCAAAACGTGAAGATCCATCAAAATCTCGACATCGAATTTTTGACATGAATCCAATACTTTCTCTCTCTATATATATTAACATATATATAGAGGTAAGAGAAAGTAATATATAGATAAAATGACAGAAACAGCACATTACATTCTTTCTCTTCCCTAACAAATCATGTAAGGTGATCACATCAGATATGTATTAGAAAGAAAAAAAACAAACTCGTTAGAAGAATGAATAAATAAATCATCACCAAGTTACCTTTTATTAGTATTTATTTAGTATAAACAAGAGATAATAATAAATCTTCATTTTTGAAAAAGGGGGGGGGGGGGGGAGGCGAGTCAGTTGCAGAGCTGCTGTTTGTTATTTGTAACATTTCAGTAGTTAGATCAAAGGGCCTCCATTCCCCCTTTATATTAGGCAATATCATCTCTATATTTTTACTTTCTCTTATATGTTAATATATAAAGAGAGAAAAGTATTGGATTCATGTCAAAAATTCGATGACGAGATTTTGATGAATATTCACGTTTTGAGGCCCCCTGAATCCAAAAAAGTGCTTTTCGCGACATGGTCTGTCTGTGTGTGTGTTTTCAATTTTAAGCTTGAAGGAATTGAGCTAGGAGAAATTTTATATTTAAGTTATACAGTCAGCTAGGGCTTGAAAATAAGCTTTTAAACAAAATAGGCCAAAAAGTACTAGTACTTTACTGATTAGGGTTGGTAGATTCGAAGGCTGAATCGATTTTCGATTTTTAAAATCGAAACCAAATAATCGATTTAAAAAAATTCCCCTTTTTCTTATCGATTTTTTTACAAAAAATTTTTCACTATGCCCATAAGTTGATTTTAAGGTTCTGCTTACGATTCTTTTAAAATTTTAACCAAATTTAAGTTTTTATCCAAGCGGTTTGTGGAACAAGAAAAATAGAACGTTGCATTACTGATGCCCAAATCAATTTATTCAGTCTTTATAACTACTTTAAAGACCAACACATTGTATATGGTACTATAACATATTTAGTAAGTTTTATAACCTAAGTTTTAACAAACCAAGAGATCCAAACATCAGCTTCTATATTTCTTAAAAAATCTGGTGGGACTCGTCGCACAGCACAACTTTCTCTTATCTTCAGTAAGCGAAAGTTGTGTTCTGTGCTTGTCACACCAGATTTTTGTATCGACATATATTTAGGTTCCGACAGTAAGCTTAAGGTACATTTGAATTCAAGATTTTTTTTTTTTAAACACCCTTTTTTTCTCATTCACACACACATTCCCAGTCTCTTCGGCAACTCAGACCGTATAAGACGTTTACGATATCCGTTATTGATTAATATACTCGTACATATTAGGGGTCCAGGCATTCTTATTTAAACCATTTGGTATCCAACTGGCTTAAATAAAATCATCGAACTGCTTGAGGTCCGAACCCTCGACTTTTGCTAACCCCTATACCAAGCCCGAGGGCTAAATTCAAGATTAAAATTTATAATCATGGGGAAATATTTATAGTTTGTTACCATTGCAACAAATTCTCCTATCTTCCTATGAAATACAAGAGTAAAGTGTACTTCAAAATATATATACTAATATACATTTTAAAGAGCATCTAAAAAATAATTGATTTTTGAATTTAAATCAAAATCGTTGGGGCTATTTGAAAATTAAAAAAACCTGAAAAACTACCTCTCTACTACTAGTACTTTTTGGCCGATTTTAATTAACAGCTTATTTTCTCGCTCCAGAGGGGTGTCTAAGTTAAATTCCAACCTCATAGCTCAATTCCTTCAAGCTTAAAATTGAACACAGACAGACAGATCATGTCGCCAAAACCACTTTCTTGGAAAATCGAAAATCGGCCGTCAAAAATCGATTTTTTCGATTTTTTCAAAACACTGAATCGATTTCGATTTTAATCGAAAATCGACGCCCAAAATCGATTTTCGATTAAAATCGAAATCGATTCGACCAACCCTATAACTGATGCACTTTTTCGGTTTTTTTTTTTTTCGATTTTCTCAAAATTCACTCCAACGATTTTGATTAAAATTCAAAAATCAATTATTTTTTAGATGCTCTTTCAAATGTATATGCCCTCGGGGCTTGGCGTAGAGGTTAGCTTTCTAACCTCGTATACCAAACGTCGCGGGTTCGGACCCCAGGCAGTCCGATGATTTTATTTAAGCCAATTGGATACCAAATGGCTTAAATAAGAATGCCCGGACCCCAAATAAATATATATTATATAAATACGAGTATCGTTTAAAGTCTTAAATGGCCTGAGTTGCCGAAAGGACTGTGTGTATGTGTGTGTGAATGTCAGTGTGAATGAGAAAAAAAGTGTGAGTGTTCAAAAAAAATTTCGAATGTACCACATTGTCGGAAACTATATGTCGACATATTTTGTGCGACCAGTCACACCAGATTTTTTAATAAAAGAAAGGAAAATAAAATTGCTTTCTATCGAAAAATAAATTTAATTAAATCAGTTTGATGAATATAAAGGTGTTGAATTAGAATTTTATATTATTAGATTAGAAAGAATTTATAAGGGGGTTTTTAGTAGGGAAACGGGAATTACAAAAGCATAACGTGCCATTAATTTTAACCAACTTTATGATGGATCACTTGAAACGAGACATTCGTTTGGATTTGTTAGAAATATCCGATTGGAGTGTAAATCAAGCGCTTCCCAAGATAATTATACTTATGACAATTGGGAAATATATATCCCAGAGATTTATATTGCCATTTTGAAAGAGAGAGAATTATTCACCTGGATTGTGTGCTAGAATATGTTTTATTTCAAAATTAAATTCTCTCTTTTTTTTTTCCCCTCATATTTGTAAGGCTATCAATTTAAGAAAAGCTTTACTTGAACTGTTTCGTGATTAAATCGATTCGTCATTTTCTAAGAATTCGAGGAGATAAGAAATTAATTAAATGTTAGAGCACGAAATCTTCAGGAAATTCCATATTCATTATATAATTAGATAAATTAAAAATACATGGTGATATGCCCGAAATCGAACGGCGTTCTTCGCCCCCGCCCCCTGGACTCCCCCTCCAGCTGGCTCGGGCCCGGCTGCGGCGGACCCGCGACTTTTCTTAATCAGATGCCGCTATTTTTTAGTCATCTCGTTTCAGACTATAAAAATAAAAAAAGCACAGAACTCGACTTTCGATTACCGAAGTTAAGAGAAAGTTGTGTGCTGTGCGACAGTCACACTAGATTTTTTTTGTAGGCTATACGAATCTCATTTGACCTTTTTTTTTTATCTCTTGAATCTCTTTTTTTTTTTAGTATACGAATCTCGTTCGAGCATTTTTTTTTTTTTTGTAAATTTTTCTCTGGATTTGTGATATAAAATTAATTTATTGTGAAATTTCAATAAAAAAGCCGGAGATTTAGGTAAAAAGCCCGAAAGCCGGATACGCTAGGGCGCCTATGTCGATATCGAGAGGCGCCAAAGGCTTGATCCGCCTGGGGGGGGGGGGGGGCCACTTCGCCCCCATCTGGATACGCTACTGGAACCAAAAGGTTGAAATTTTATATTTATGTTAGGCAAGGGCGGATACAAGGGAGGGGGGGGTAAAGGGGTAATTACCCCACCCCCAGAGATTTAAAAAAATACTTTTTTTCGCAAAAAAATTTATTTTTAATGTAAAATTTTAAAAATTAATACTTAAAAATTTGATTTGCCCAAGCAGCATTTTCCGTAAGAATTACTAGCATAAAGTTTTTTTTACTTTTTGGAGAGGAAAAATGTAGTTAATTAAACTTATTTATGGAACTTTTTAGTAATAATTTCCTTTAAAGTAAATAGCACAGGAAAAATAACGTTATTTTTACTACCAAATTAAACTTCAAAGTTGTCTACCTAATGGTAATATTCATAGGTAAATATTTGGTGAAATTTACTCAAAGAATTTACTTATAAGTTTTTTTTACTCAAAAGTAAAAATGTTAGTAGCGCTACCGTGGCAAATATTACTTTAAAATAAAAATTACTTTGAAGTAATAAAATCAAGTAGCAGCCACCACTTTGTTACGGTAAAAGTGATAAAATTTCGACGTAATTTCTGAAGTTATTTTCCCATAAAAAAAACCCTTTAATATAACCTATAAGTAAGTCTCACCTAAAATAACTTATAAAAATAACTAAAAGGTAATATTTGTCACTGTAGAGTAAAAATGTCTCTTCAGTATTATTTTTAAGGAATTCTTACTATAAAAATAGTCAAAATGACTTAAAAGTGAAAAATAATACTTTAAAGTAATATTAAAATAAAGATGTCGTATTGTATAATGGTTAAATAATAATAACCTGCCAATTAATGAAATAAACAATAATTTAGGATAAATAAAGCCCATTACTTACAAACTTATGTAAATTTGTACCTACCAAAATAATTAAACATGATTATTAGCCGTTTTTTTGAAAATGTTGGTTTTATTTATTTTGACATTTATAAAAAATATTCGTAAAACTACATATTTGTTAGGGCGCATAATTTTATTCGAAGTATAATCATTATATTTATCAAAAAAATTTCGAGCGTTTGTATTTTCTTCCAATCCATGTCCTCTTTCGCCTGTGAATAAAATTTAACATTTTTCGGCCATCTTCTTTTACCATTAAAATAGACATATTTCTTGATAAACTTGCATGATGCCATTTCTTTAAAATAATTTCCGAATATAAACGAATGGAAAGCCGAGGTTCAACTATCGAATAATTGGGAAAAATTACCAAACCTTCACGTAACCATTATGTACCTATTACGAATCTGTAACGTGATTATTACCGTTCCAGCTAAAGTTTTTGTGTGGTAAAAAAGACCACAATCCTATTCCCCACTTTGGGAATTATCCGGTAATCATACCGATATAAATACGTTGCGCTCTCTGGTAAAAATTACTTTAAAGTTAACTTCAAGGTAACAGTGTAGTCATTTAAACTTTAAATGCTGCTTGGGTTGTATTTATATTCTGGCAAACAAGTACAGAATGCGCCTTTAAATTACCGAAATTAAGAAAAAATTGTGTGCTGTGCGACCAGTCACTCCAAATTACCTCCCCCCCCGAGGAATTCCTCTGCATCCGACCTTGATGTTAGGCCCCCTGGGTCTAGACACGAAGCTTTTAAATAAAATCTGCCTAAGAGTACTAGTACTTTACTGATGTACTTTTTTAGTTTTTTTCGATTTTCTCAAAATCCGCTAAAACGATTTTGATTAAAATTTATAAATCAATTATTTTTTAGATTCTCTTTAAAATATATATTCTCATTTTGTCCTCAAAGCTGTTTGAAGACCACTTTACTCTGGTAATTCTTAGGAATAGGGATTGGGACACCATGGTAACAAAATATATGTTTATAAACTTTTCATCTTGAATTCTATCTATCTATCGGCAGAAACTAAAAATATATCGAAATTATACAAAAAAATCTGGTGTGACAAGCACAGAACGCAACTTTCCAAAGGTTAGAGAAAGTTGTGTGCTGTGCGACTATTCACACCAGATTTTTTGTTTTATTTTCGAACGCGTTCATTAGTTTTTAGTTAGAAGCTTCGCTTCGTCTCTCTCTATCTCGTTTTCTAATTCAAAAGAAGACGTGAACAGGAAAGACATTGAAATTTGCACCTCTCTCTCTCTCTCTCTCTCTCTCTCTTTATAGGTAGCTATATTCAATTAATTTCCATAATAATCGAGCATTTAAATATATATTAAACACGGGGCTTTAAAGGCTTCATAGAAATGGCATTGCAATAAAACCATCCTCACTTCTTTTACGAAGCAACCCAGGCTCTCTTTTGAATGGTGTTTTTATGCAATCTCATTATTATAAGCCCCGTCGCTTTCCTCAAGGAAATGTGCTTTTATATTACCCCTCCCCACCCCCCCCCCTCCACCCCGTCTGTTATCTCTTTAATTCTCCAATCACTTTTATAATGAGAACTTTGTTCATTATCGATATTAATTTGAAAATAATTGCCTACATTAAAATTGTGCGCCTTATTATAAAAATCTGGTGGGACACAACAATGCTATTGGTATGTTCGAAAGAGTGATGTTCTATCACAACAGGTTTTCTGTGTCAACATATAAAATTATTTTATTTCAATTAGTATATCAGAGGAAAAAATTTTATAATCTGTTGAATAGAGTAGAGGATGCAGCCAATAATAGAGCCTCTATTTAATAATTAAACACTCTTTATTCGGAACGTTTCGGCGGCTTCCTATAAATAAGATCTTATATTAATATATAAAATCTTATACCGGTATATAAAAAAATCAGAGAAGTGAAAGTATTATAATTTTCTAGCTTTGATGGCTGAAGATGGCACGGTGGATCCCAGCCGAAACGTTCCGAATAAAGACCGTTTAATTATTAAATAGAGGCTCAATTAATTGGCTTCATTCTTTTCTCTATTCAACATATCAGCTACGCCATGATATACTATTCAAAATTTATAATCATTCAGGTTAAAACCCTGCCCTCGGGGCTTGGTGTAGAGGTTAGCGTGCTAACCTCGTATACCAAACGTCGCGGGTTCGGACCCCAGGCAGTCCGATGATTTTATTTAAGCCAATTGGATACCAAATGGCTTAAATAAGAATGCCTGGACCCCTAATATGTATATTATTAAATCAATAACGGTTATCGTAAATGTCTTATATGGCCTGAGTTGCCGAAAAGACTGTGTGAATGTGTGTGTGAGTGTGAGTGTGAATAAGAAAAAAGTGTGAATGTTTTACAAAAAGTAAAGTAACATTACATTATACAGCTGTATTGAAAAGAATATACATTTTAAAGAGCATCTAAAAAAATAGAGTCAATTTTGTAAAAATTGAAAAAAAAAAACCTGAAAAAGAACATTAGTAAAGTACTAGTACACGTTTTTACCCTCTAAAAATATCAAGGTTTAGCCAAATCAGAGATGCCTTTAGTTGAAGCCTGCTAAAATATGGAAAATTCAAATCTGGAGTTTTTTTTTTGACTTTTGACACTGTTGATACAATTTGTATCACCCATGAATGCCTGTACAATATTCTCTAGTTGTTTATTGTCCCAACAAGCAGTGACAAATGATAATCGGCTAAATATTATCCAAGTTATGAGCAATCAAGTTATCAAAGTCACCCTTCAACCAAATATATTCGCTATTAATAATAGAAAATTCTGAAGATGCAGCAAATTATAATTAATCAATATAAAAATTAAGATATGCAGCATAATATAAATTCCGGGATGACCGAGCTGGAGCTCGGTGTTTTTTTTTTTTTTTTTTTATAAAATTGGAAAAAACTAAAAAGTATTATACCTCAGTAAAGTACTAGTACTCGAAGTATCCCAAAGACAAAACTTAGCATAATTTCATATTGTTACTTAAAATTTGAAATAAATTAGACTGAATTTTTGAGAAAATTGAAAAAAATAAAAAAGTACATCAGTAAAGTACTAGTACTAGTTTGTTTTCTATACCACAAATAATAAATATTTAAAATTTGAAAGAAATTAGTTAAGGAAATTTTGAGAAAAGTGAAAAAAACTAAAAAAGTACATAAGTATCATTTTTTTCAAAGATGAGACCTAGCGCAATTTCATATTGGTGTTGAAAATAGTATATATTTAAAATTTGAAAAAAATCTTTAGAGCCGTTTTCGAGAACTGAGTCAATCTTTTACAAAAACCTGGAATAATAAACATCACGAAAATCACTTCATATCATTGGTAAAAAAAAAAAAAAAAAATCACTATTGACCAGTAAAATTGATTTTTTCACATTTCTCCTTACCGCCTTAAGGCGGAATAGGACCGAAAGTGTTTCGTATGTTTTTCCCGCTAAGATGGCGTTGTGTGTCATAAAAAGTAAGCCCAAAAAATCAAGTAATTCAAAAATTTGCCAAGAGATGTCAGAATGGTAGCTAATAATATTTAATGCATTTGGTTGATTTTCATTGATCTTTTAACAATAAATACTTTATAAATGTTATTATATATTATGTATCTTTTATAAAAGCATATAAATAAATAAATATAGGCCAGATATACACTATTACGGGATCAGCTGTTAGACTAGCCTACCATCTATTGTAAGAATGCTGAACTAATTTGACAGATGATTTTTAATTAAATCATCTAACAAAAACTTATTTTAAAAATTTCTTAATTAATTAATATGTAATTAGTAATAACAATAAATTCATTTTTAAATTAAAAAAAATTAAAGATTATTGGGACAGATTGTTTATTTGTATTTGCTTGATAACAAAAAAATTAATTACGTTAATTTTTTAATAAGTCATTAAAAAAAATTAAAGCTCGATGTCCCAATAATCTCTTATGAATATAATTCATTAAAAAAAAACGCATTGAAAAATTTGTTATAATAGTCTATTTTTTTAAAGTACGTTTAGACGTCGCTCCTGAACCCCCTTAAATAGAACAGTGAAACAAAAAGGAAATGAAATAAGAAAAAATAAACGCAATATCAATGTATCAGTACGGTCGAATGTTTGTACAAACAATTTGTCTGTTCACACGTCATGATGACACATAACAATGTTTGAGCATCCATAAACAAGGGCTCTCTCTCTTAATTATAGTCACAGCGTAATTGAATGAAGCATTGTTGACCCATCCTGATGTGCAAGTAGACACATTGTTTGTCTAAACATTATTCACAATGATTAAAGGTGGCTAATAAAATTTGACTCGAAAAATACACTTTAACTTTTCAGGAGTCACAGAAATTTCATGAATCAATAAAAAAAATGTTCTAAATACCTATACCTCAAATTTTTTTTTTAAATTAAAGCTATTTAAAATGTCTACAACTTATAGAAGCCCTTTTTTTTGATTTTCGAAAAAATAAAATTTTTTTTAGATTAATCGCATTAAATAAAAGATATTTTGAAAAAATTCGCTCAATATCTTAAAGATGATTAAATTTGTAATCATTGTGTTAAAAAATAATTAATATTTTGCTCTTAATTAATTAGCTGGAAACTTTAAAATGAAATGGAATAAATCCCTTGTATCCCTATGGGGAAAACTAACGCCATCTCTTGCCACCTCGAGTAACTCGGTAGTCAATCGTCTTCTAACGGTTTTTCGAGACGAGCACCTTAAAAATGTTTATCCCCTACTACTACTTATTTTAAAAATATTTTTGAATTCTATTTTTCCTATAATTATTTATTTATTTATTTATTTATTTAAAAAACATAAACACCATACAGACACTTGTGTCCAATTACATGGGTTTGTTACGAGACCGCGGAATACAAAATTAACAGTAGAGAAGACGAGATGAAAACAGAAAAAAACAAAAAACAAATAAGTAAGCCCAAAGCTCTATAGTGCGTAAATTCCAACATCAACAATAAATAAACTCTAAAAATTTGTAACAATAAAATAAATATATCTCTATAATAAATAAACTCTAAAAATTTGTAACAATAAAATAAATATAATAAATAATAAATTCCACATATAGCAAGAATAAACTCTAAAATGCAATATTAATATCTTTTATAAATTCATTATATTTTCTACCTATCATATCCACGCCACTTATATTTTTTGCAAGAGAAGACATATTACGAATGGGAGCCCTCTCTCTGTACACAGTACGGGCCGCTCCAATGTGGAATGAGGATCTGCTCCTTGAATTAAAAGCAGGAACGCTAAATTGCACTCGGGAGAGCAACTCTGGACAGTCGAAGCACCCGTTGACAATATTGTAAAAAAATTTCAGGATTGCGACCTTCCTCCTCTCAGCCAGCGACCTCACCTCAAACATCCCTAACAGCTGATCATAAGAGACGGAGTATGTGTGGTATCCTATACTCCTGTGAAATAGATGCCTCAAGAATTTTTTTTTAGAAAATAATCAGGCACTTATGGCGCCGACTGTACAAGGTACACTTATAAGGCAGTTTAGAGTAAATTAAAATAACGCGCTTTCTTCATATTAAAACTAATAACTTTGATTTAAAGATTTCTATTGCAGTTAATTGTGGTTGATAGATGGAGTTGACTTGAAGTAAGAAAAAATAATTGCGTCTTTCTGTAATAAAGATCTGATTAAGATTGTTCGGACATTAAACCACTTTGTTAGATTAAAAGCTAATTTTTTAATATGTTATTAATCACTATCAAATACGTTTAAAATAAAATTTTGAAGCAGATCTGACGCAGGATTATCGTGTAATTAATGATTAAAAAATTGAAATTTAACATGTAGTCTATGGGGAATGTCGACGAAACGCACACATATTGAATTATATAGCCACCTCTGCAATAGATACAAAAACAAAAAAACTTACATTTTATCGATTCACTTCCGTAGAATACGTTAAAAATAAAATCAAAAGTTTCTGCCGTCCGCTTTTAAAGATATATTATTAAGAAAGTTAAAAAATTCTCCAAAATGACAGTCGTCAATATTTAAAAATAAGGAAGTCACGAGATTAGTCTGGCAACGTCGCATAACATAATTGTCTTTTCTTGCTGTCAGTTACATTTTTTTTTTTTATTTTACGATATTTTTTCTCGCAAATCGTCCATTGTGTTTAAACTGATTTGCATTAATCATTGTAATATATTAAATAAAATAAAATTTAAGGCGTTTAAGATTTAAAATAAACAGCTGATGAATGCAATGTTGCCAGTTCTATTTTACTTGAAAAACTGCTCAAGTCAAAAGTCATTCATTTATTATTTTTGGTAATTAAATTATTAACTTAATACATTTATAAACTCTGTTAGGTCACGACTAAATTATAATAAGGAATTTTGGCATTCAAATTTTTAATTTTATTTAAAAAAAATTTAGATTCTATCCGAACAACCTTAAAGGAAAAAACAAAATTTTTTTTCTTACAAGTCAACTCCATCTGACTACTAAAATTAACATCAAGAGAAATCTTTAAACATTTTTTCCTGTCACTGTTTCTATATAATAACTTTGAATCTCTAGCACAGTGTTTCCCAACCTTTTAAAGTTCACGGCGTAGTTGGTAGCGCGCCTGCCTTGTCTCATCTTTCGAGTAAATATTTGCAACTCTACAGTCCAAAGAATTGAAATGAGTTTTTTATTTTTTTTTATTTTTTCAACAAAATCAAATAAAAATGATCTATTAATGAATGAATGGCTTCTATTTGATTGTCGTTGGTTTTTAATCTTCTTAAAAAGATGATGGAATTGGAAATGAAGAGCAAAGAGCGCAGAGAAAGGATAACTTGGCACTCACTCATCATTCATATGCGCCTGCCTCTTTGTGCACTCATACGGAAAAAATGGCTGAAATCTTTTGGAAAATCAAATGGAAATGAACGGCTTGGAAAAACAGGATGAAATTATTTATGATTCATGGAAATATTTACTCGCTTCATACAACATTTTCAAGACTTGCATTCATAAATTTTTAGTTGCTTTTTGAGAGACCCGCTTTTTTTTTTTTATTAGAATACTTTTTTTTTTCTTAATAAAATAAATAAAACTTCGGAAATGTGGCAGCTGGAAGATGTCAGTTAGTAGGATAGTTTTTAACGAAAAAAACTCGCAATAAAAGAAAACGTTTCGGCTTTTTTTAGATAATAAGCATCATCAGTTCCTATGTGCTGAAAAGAGCATAAATATTATTTTATTATTAAACGAGCAAGTTATGTTTTACTATATCCGGTACAAATATAAAAAAAAAATTAGGTAACCTAGTACTTTACTAATGTTCTTTTTTAGTTTTTTCCAATTTTATCAAAAGTAAAAATCTATAGGTATGGTATTACTATTGTCAATGCTCTGCCGAATTAAAATCAATTATCCCACCCAAAGCAACATATACACTGAACACAAGGGAGGCATCTTCCCAGCATCCCTATGCTGTTCATCTCTCAACTAACAGAACCAGTCAATTCCAATCTTCCTTTGTCCCGCGATTGGAACAAGCTCCCTGCGTCTATATTCACCAAAACTTACAATCTTCAGACTTTCAAGTCTAATCTTAACAGGCATCTTCTTAGTTCCCGCAGTTGAGTTCCCCTTTTATGCTTTTTTTAAATATATTATTCCTTGCTGGATGTGACCACTGGCCATTATAGGCCTTCGGACCTTATGCATCCATTCCAAAAGAAAAAATCACCGAGCTCCAGCTCGGTCACCCCGGAACTGAATAAAAATAAAGCACAAAATAATTATCAAATTTGGTCTTACAGCATAGGCAATTTCACATTCAGGGCCATATAACCAGGGTGGGAGGGGGAGGGGATATCAAATTCTAAATACAGTAGAGTCTTGCTTCCATCTAGATACTTTTTAAATCGCCACCCCCTAAAAAGATGCGAAGGGTTGAAAGACATGAAGGTATTAAACTAGGGAGGCGATTCTTATGTTGCTCCTGCCATTAAGGCCTAATATATTTGATAAAGAAATAAATTTTTTGAAGTTATACTTCTTTTGGCGCGTTTTGATGAGATTGATGAGAGTGAATTTGTGAAAACGACATGATGAAGAGAGCCCCAGAATTTGTGAAAACGACATGATGAAAATAGCCCCAGAATTTGTGAAAACGATATGATGAAGTTATATTAGACAAAACGTGTTGTTATTTTCAAATCCAAAAATTAAATTATTAATTAAATTTATTAATTAATAATTTAATAATATTTCGTGTTTGTGTTTAATTCCTATTTTCCCCCACCCCCGCTCATTTCTAATGGCATTTCGTAGATATTTAGAGAGTGAGCTTAACTCGCACCCGGGGCACAATATCTTTTTAGCGCCCCCCCCCCCCCGCAATCGAAAACCATAACATTATACAGGGGCGTATATAGAAATTTTTTTGGGAGGGCCCGAACTCAAAAATTTTCTTGCCTGCGGAAAATTTTTTGCCCTGCTATTAAAATCATTTTACCTTTTTTTTTAGGGAGGCTAAGTTTTGCGGAATTTTTCCCCCTTCCTGCGGAAAAATTTCATTTTTTTGCGGAACCAAATTTTTCCGTCACGCGGAAAATTTTTTTAATTTTTTTCCCGGACATTAAAATTATTTTTTGTTTTGCGAATTTGTTTGGCGCCCCTTTGTGAGTAGCGCCCGGGGCATGATGACCCCCCTTGCCCCCCCTCTCGCTACGCCACTGTAGAGAGTTGTTTATTTCAAAAATAAACTTTGTACAATTTTTAACGTTTTTAATTAAAATGATAACATATATTAAATTTTAATTTCCGAATTGTGTTTTTTATTGTCAATTATATACGCAGATTGTTTTTTTTTTTTTCTCATTCACACTCACACTCACACACACATTCACACTGTCTTTTCGGCAACTCAGGCCATTTAAGACTTTAGACGATAACCGTTATTGATAAATATACATATATGGGGTCCAGGCATTCTTATTTAAGCCATTTGGTATCCAATTGACTTAAATAAAATCATCGGACTGCCTGGGTCCGAACCCGCGACGTTTGGTATACGAGGTTAGCACGCTAACCTCTACGCCATGCCCCGAGGGCACCAGATTGTTATTTAAGAGAATATCATCTGAGAATATATAGACATGGCAACTTTCAAACCATGTTGATCCACCGGTTCTCGTCTGATCACCGAAGTTAAGCAACATTGGGCATGGTCAGTACTTGGATGGGTGACCGCCTGGGAACACCATGTGAAGTTGTCTAAATTTTTTTTTTAAATTTAAATCACAATTATTTTTAATCAAACGTTCATCCGATGTTGGTCATATTGATTTTTTTTTCTTTTACAATTCCCAAATAATCGTAATTAGTATCTTCCAGAAGGGTGGAATACTTAGATCCTCAAAGCGCCCCACTCTTTTATTTTAAATCCTAAATATTTAACAATTTTAACAACAAAAATGATATTATTTAGTTCAATTTTAATAAAAGCCTTTTTTTTTTGAAGTTATACTTCTTTTGGCGCGTTTTGATGAGATTGATAAGAGTGAATTTGTGAAATCGACATGATGAAGTTATATTTGACATAACGTGTTGTTATTTTCAAATCCAAAAATTAAATTATTAATTAAATTTATTAATTAATAATTTAATAATATTTTTACTTTCTCTTACCTCTATATATGTTAATATATATAGAGAGAGAAAGTATTGCGATCATGTCAAAAATTCGATGTCGAGATTTTGATGGATATACATGTTTTGAGGTCCCCTGAGTCCAAAAAAGTGGGTCCCGCAAATTGGTCTGTGTGTGTGTGTGTGTATGTATGTGTGTGTGTGCTGTGTGTGTGTATGTGTGTGTGGACAGATTTTTAGCATGAAGGAGTTGAGCTACCGGATTGAAATTTTATATTTAACTTAGGTACCTTTGAAGAATCTCAAAATAAGCTTTTGAACAAAATCGGCCAAAAAGTACTAGTACTTTACTGATGTACTTTTTCAGTTTTTTTCGATTTTCTCAAAATTCCCTCCAAGGATTTTTTTTAAAATTCATAAATGAACTATTTTTTAGATGCTCTTTTAAAATGTA
>JAKCPI010018751.1:0-14073 GCA_023213315.1 Euborellia annulipes | reverse complement strand
AAATATTATAAATCTTCACTATTACTCCTAGTAGTGAGTAGTTTTCAAAATAAATTTTTTTCATTATTGTGGTTTATTGTAATTACTAATACAATTTAACTAAAAAAAATTTCAACATTTCAGTCCCTTTCTGCAGGATTTGTATTTATTCACTTTGAAAAGAAAACGTTGTCTGAGGAAGTTGATTTATTTTTTAACTTTGAAATAGAAGTAGTTGGCTACTTTTTTGTTAAAAATTTTAAATCATGTTTTGTACGAAAATGCAGATGCAGATCACAGAATTTATGAATTTGATTCAAATTGAACCATGTAAATTTTGTGTATGTACTGTACGGTAAGTATAGTTCTGTAACATACAATGAAAATGAAAAGGGGCGATCGGGTGTTAGTCAACCTCCAGAAAGGGGCGATGGGCCAAAAAAGGTTGGGAACCACTGGTTTATAACATTTGCCAAGCGTCTGTTTGTCAAAAGGTCTAACTATCTCCGAGTTACACGTGTTTTTGTAGACAACCAAAAGTGGATTTTTCGATTTTTACAATGGGTCATTTTGTTGAGCAAAGAACTTGCATCAAATTTTGTTTACTGGAACGAATATTCTTGTGCCGGAAATTGCGGGAAGGCCTTTGGTGATCAAGCTATGGCACAAAAAAACGTTTATAACAGTAGCAACGAGTTCAAAGAGGGCCGAGAACGCGTTGACAGTTTTCTTTGATTATCGTGGTGTGGTGCACTATGAATTCCTTCCGCCGGGCCAAACTTTCAACAAAGAATATTATTTGAGCGTTATGCGTCGTTTGGGTGAAGCTATTCGTCGGAAACGGCCGGAATTAGAGTGAACAACTCTTGGTTCCTTCATCACCATGTCATACCGACTTGTTTGCTAAAAACACGACTCATATCATTCCGCAATCACCGTATTCGCCTGATTTGGCTCCGTGCGACTTCTGGCTATTCAGCAAACTCAAAAGACCAATTCGAGGACAAGGGCGGATCCAGAGCTGTTTCTCGGGAGGGTAATCTGGTGTGACTCGTCGCACAGCTCACTATTTTTTCTTAATTTTGTTAATTTAAAGGCGCATTCTGTACACATATCAAATTTTTAAGTATTAAATTTATTAATTTTTTTTTGGTTTTTTTTTTTTCAAATCTCGGGGGGGTAAAGGGGGTAATTACCCCTGTATGTATCTGCCCTTGCGCGGGCCACGAATGAGGAGATAAAAACTGAATCGAAGGTCTTTAAGGCTATACGGGAAAAAGACTTTTCCGACTGTTTCGAGGACTGGAAAAAGCTTTGGAAAAAGTGCGTTTTATCGGACGGGGATTAATTTGAAGGGGATGAAATTGATTTGAAAGAATAAAAAATAAAATCATTGTGTGGTTTTATGAAATCACGTTGCAAGTGAAACTTTTTTTCGGATCGTAGGCGCTTAACTAAAAATTTTCAGAAAATTATACAATTAAGGGTATTAAAATCGCGTTTTTAATCTTAACTTAATAATTGGAAAATGGAAAATCAATAGAGGCATGTTAAATACTGAGAGCAATATTTATTTACAGAAAAATTTTTATTGGTATTAAAAAAAAAAACAAAGGGCAACGAAAAAAAGTAGGCCTAATTGAAGATTTGAATCATTTTAAATTATTTTAAAAATTATATTTTATCAATTTAAAAATTGAATAATTAAATCTCACAATTATTTTTTTATTTATAATTCGTCATATATATTAAATTTCAACTTTGCTATTTTTCTCGTCACGGCTTGTGACGTCATGGCTAGTAGCGTCACAGCCTTTGACGTCACGGCTTGTAACGCGACATGCTGATAGAAGAGCAAAAAAATTTGAGAGGATCAAATAAAAGTTTCACTTTAATAAAGAATTTACATTTTATAAACAAATTCACCTTACTTTTTGATCACAGTGGTATATAGATTTGGGAAATTTCGGGAGGGGGGCCCGGGCCCCCTCGGATCACTCATATACGCCCCTGTCTAGAAGACTGCAGAATTTCGTTTCAAATAAATTCAAATTGCAATTAGCGATTTTTTTTTTTCATTCAACTTAAAAAAAGTTTTTCCTTAAAGGGCGCCTGTCTCTGAATTGTAAATTGCCACCACATTCAACACTTTTTTTTTTTTTTTTTTTTTTTTTTTTTAGCTCACAATATAAAATTTCTTTTCATGGAATATTTTATACAACTCAACTGCTACCTGACTTTACCTTGCTTCAAGTTTACACACATACATTATTCATTCTATTTACAATATCAAGTTTTATTTATGTTTGGCCTCTTGGTTTTATTTTAGAAAAAAAAAAAATGAATGTTGCCTACGAAAATAAAAATAATATTTTTTTTTCTTTTTTTTCCCTGGCTAAAATAAAATTGTATATGCATTCAACAAGTAATGAGCGTAAAAATAGATTTATTTTTATGTTTATTTTAAAATCTTTATCGTATCTAACGATGGCATGCCACATGGAAAAACATTCACATTTTACTGATTTATTTTTTTATTAAATATAATTCAACGACAACAAAGAATGCCACTTGCCACTTCTTTTTGTTGTCTGCACATTAAAAAAATCTGGTGTGACTGTTCGCACCAGATTTTTTGTGTAAACATATATTTCCGACAGTACGGTACATTTGAATTCAAGATATAAAAGAAATTACCATGGGAAAATTTTTACTTTCTCTTACTTATATTTATAAAGAGAGAGAAAGTATTGGATTCATCTCAAAAATTCGATGTCGAGATTTTGATGGATCTTCACGTTTTGAGGTCCCTGAATCCAAAAAAGTGATTTTCGCAACATGGTTTTATTGAATCGAAATTAACATGCAAATCCCCAAAAGGGGATTTAACATTGGCTCTATGGAACCAAGAGCCGGAAAGTGAATTTGAAAAAAAAAAAACTGAATTACATCAGCAAAGTGTACTTCAAACAATTTTCACGAAAAATTTGGACTGACTTACTTTTTAAAGGGTATCTAAAAAAATAGTTGTAAAAAAATTTTTGTTGATTTTACAATTGTGTAGAAAGTAAACACATTACATAAACAAAAATATCCCTTTACTAAATCTGCCATTTACAAATGTATTGTAATTTTCGAAAGCTGTTTGAAAAATGTAAAATTACGATACATACTCTATTTTTCGAAGAAAATTGTAATTTTAGAACTTTTTTTTTGTTGTAACGCATAAATGTGTAAATTTAGTATTCCAAAACACACGAAAATTAAGATTTTCTTTACAATGTCGTTCAAAGGAAGCATTGTAACTAAATTATTATTTTAATCCATTTCGTATCCAAATGGCTTAAATAAAATCATCGGACAGCCTTGGGTCCGAACCCGATGTTAGCACGCTAACCCCTACACCAAGCCCGTGGGCTCGCTGATGCTTATAATTAAACTATTTTTCCTCTTTAAATTTTATTTAAAACATAACTGGAATATTTTTTTCATTATTAAATGCCCGAGGCTGTTTTCTTTTTTATTCGTGGAAAAGACTGTATGAATGAGAAAAGAGTGTGTTAAAAAAAAAAATACATTTTTTTTTAAATACTGATTCTGATTCTTTAGTTCTTCATCTTATATGATGAAATACTCGATTCATAAGAATCGATGTATATTTTATATACAAAATTTGAAAAAACAAGACTTTAAACTCATTTTTTCTCAAAAGTAGATTTTTTATTAACAAAATTTTATAAATTCATATCTTCCAAACTACAAATGACAAAAATTCTAAAAATACCGGCTTGCTCAGCAGGATGTGTTCTGTACAGAAAGCATAAAAACTCAATTTTCACCCCGGTGAAGATTTGGTACCTTTTCATGTGGACGATCACATATATAGAGCTAAGAGAAAGTAAAAAAGCCCCCTGCCCAGTATCTTATCTTATTCTATTAAACGAGCAATGTACGTTTGTTTGTTTATATATAAGCATATCAGTTCTCGAAAACGGCTCTAATTCAAATTTTAAATATTTTCTAGTTCCGGTATAGAAAACAAATTGCGGGAAATCTCGAGTACTAGTACTTTACTGGTGTACTTTTTTAGTTTTTTCCAATTTTCGTTTTAAAGGTTTTATAATGTTCAAAGCCTAGTGGGCTTGCTTCCTGGTCAAACCCTCCCTCTCTTTACCCTGGACCCACACATTTAGAATATATCCACGAATATTAAATTTTAATTAATGTGGAATTTTGTAAATTTAATTTTTTATATCAATAATTACTTACAATGTATTTAATTTAATAATGTCAACAAGGCCAATTAGTAGAAAAATACCTATTATTTAAATTATATTATTAAAATACTAATTATTAATTAATTTTATTGAAAATAATAATTTTTATTTGTCCCCAGGCTGACGCATTTCCTGGGCAACTCTTTAATACCTCATGATTAAAGTTTTCTTATGAGGCACTGTCCCCTCTAAGTATCCACCCAGTAATGTTGCTATTCCTCAAAGCTCTCCCTGGACTGTTACTTCTTATTTTGGTGTTTTTATTGATGTTTCCATTGAGGAGCAAATTGTCTCGTTATAATTTCTTTCAAATTTTAAATATTTTCCTATTTCTTCTATACAAATCAAATTGCGCCCCTCGAGTACTCGTACTTTACTGATGTACTTTTTTTACAATTTCATAAAAAAAAGACCAAAATCCCGAAACCCGGAACTTTCTATTAATTGTCACAAACGAGAGTCCGCAGCAGCCAATTAAATAGAACGAAGCCCGCCGGGGGCGGGCATATTTTTTAGCAAATCCATTGGAATAGAACGCACCTGCTGGCAATTTTTTCATTCAATTTTAATAGATAGAGATTCACTATCATCCATTAAGCATTTCTCTCGCTAATCAATAAAAAAGCTTTCGTCATTTTTTTCCAGCTATTACTTGATAGCTCTTATTTCGACAACTACCCGTAATCACTCGGGCAATCCTCTTACGTTAATCAAACAAAATGGTTGTCACAATATGAAATCCCCCCTCTGGAGAAAAGTAATTGGAATAGGAATAGGCGGGCTCTAAAGAAAAACTCAACTTTAATTATTTGAATCCAAAATACTTTTATCTTCTTATAAGAAGGGATAAGAAATCAATCAATCTCCACCCCCCCCCCACCCCCCTCCGCCACTCTGTTCCTATATTGCTACTTTTCCATTTTCTTCTTAGCTATAGAAAAGTAAATAAAGTCGTCGTAACTCGCATTCTTTTTGTAACCTTAATAGCTTTTAGAACAAATGTACGGATTTTGATGTTCCATTTTTAGATGGATAATGCTTTTTTTTTTTTCTTCTGTTGCTTCTTTTTTATTGGATTGAGATAATATGATGATGAACAAAATAAAAGAAAGAACTTTTTATTTTATGGAAATATAATAACACACACCATAATACTTTCTTCTTGTTCTTATCATTTATTTAGATTTCATTTTCTTTTTTTTTATTTTATTTATGTTTTTATATTATTTTTCATCGGTCTTTTTGTATTTGAGAGTATTTGAGATACCACAAAGGCAGGTCAATAAGTCCGTGGCTTTTTGAATGAAACAAATAAAAAATCATTTTATTTTTAAACGTAGTCTCCTTTGAGCTCTATACACTTTGTCCAACTTTTCTCCAATTTTTTTATCCCTTCCAAAAAAATAAGGGCATCACAATCATCGTTGGAGTCAAATCTCTTTCCGCCGAGCCATTTTTTCAGGTTTGGAAACAAGAAATAGTCATTCGGGGCTAAATCCGGAGAATAGGGCGGATGAGGGAGCAATTCGTATC
This sequence comes from Euborellia annulipes, assembly GCA_023213315.1. NCBI lineage: Eukaryota > Metazoa > Arthropoda > Insecta > Dermaptera > Anisolabididae > Euborellia > Euborellia annulipes. The sequence continues at coordinate 8,284 of JAKCPI010018751.1, read as the reverse complement.
CAAATTCATGGATTTTTGCCATTTTCCATTGACTTCTCAAATCACGAGGTAGTCTACTATTAATGGATGTCAAACAAAAACTAAAAGACCCAGCTGGTTCAAATTTCGACAGGAGTCAGCTGACAGGAGCAGTGTTGCCATTTCAGTTAAGAGGCGGGAAATTCAAAAAGTCACGGACTTATTCACCTGCCCTCTGACACAGAAGGTGAAGCTCCCTGACTAGGCGCAAGGTCCAATAAAGGCGAGGCGTTGTTGTTTTTTGGGGAAGGAATTGGTTAAGGAATATTTAGAGACCCGACTATTTTTCCTGTACTCTCTCTATAACACCATCTATATAATAAGAGTACACTAAATTGTTTATCGTAAAAAATTTTATTCTAAACTTTAGATATATTTGACCAGTGGCGTCATTTCAACTTTTTCTTGGGGGGAGGCAAACATTTTTTTTCTTAAAATTTACTTACAAATGGGTACTCAAATTTGGCCAAAACATATTTAATTTAATTAATTGTTTAATTTTGTACAGTTTGTATACTCGTAGATGTATTTTGGAGTATTTTATTTAGAATAAATTAAAATTTTATAAAAATCAGAGCCCTTGGGGGGGGCAAATGCCCCCCTGCCCCCCCCAAATGACGCCTATGTATTTGACTAATGGAATGGAAATTTGAAAAAAATGAATTTCTGCTAAAAACAAAGGAGGAAAACAGCCCCGGGTATTTAATAATGAAAAAAATATTCATGTTATGTTTCATAAAGAGAAAAAATAGTTTAATTATAAGCATCAGCGAGGTCATAATTTAATTATGATCTTGATATATTGTAGTATTTGCAAAATATTGGAAGGTGATATTTTTGAGAAAAATAATGTAATAAATAACGAAAAAAAATCGAAATTTGTATGATTTCACCTGGAAATTACATGATTAAAAGAATAAATTAATTACAATGCTTGCTTTGAACAACATTGTAAAAAAAATCTTAATTTTTTGTGTGCTTTGGAATATTATTATTATTATTGTCACACCAGATTTTTGGTAACGACATGTATTTAGTTTCCGACAGTAGGGTACATTCGATTTTCAAGATGTAAAATTTATATAGTATGGGAAAATATTTATATTTTGTTACCATGGCAACCATTTCTCCTATCTTTTCTATGGAGTACAAGAGTAAAGTGGTCTTCAGAAGATTTCAATCACAAAATGAGAATATACATTTTAAAGAGAATCTAAAAAATAATTGATTTTTTGAATTTAAAAAAAAATCGTTGGAGCAAATTTAAAGAAAATCCGAAAAAAACTGAAAAAGTGCATCAGTAAAAAGTACTAGTACTCTTTGTTCAAAAGCTTCATTGTCACGTCCCAGGGGGGTGCCTAACTTAAATATACAATTTCAACCTCCTAGCTCTTTTCATTTATTAGAACTCCTCAAAGAAGTCCCGCTTGCTCAAATTCGGATTATGATTTGTCAACAAGATGGCGCATCTCCTAACCTGAACATAACCCTTATTTCTTTTTCGAGAAGTTCAAATAAATTATTTTAAAGGAAATTAAAAGACATTTTCGAATATTTAGCATATTTTTTCCATTTATTACAATTTTGTTTTGCGTTTGGATTTTTTTTTTCAATTATTTTGTCTATAATAAATATTTTTTTTTTTCGTTATCAGATATTTTGGAATAAAAAGAAAACTACCAAAGACAGATATAGACAACCTTATATTATCTGAAAGATAATTAAATTTCACGTCCCATGGCATAAAAAAACGTAGCATGTTCCATTTGAAAAAATGAAGTTATCCATGATTGAAATTTTCCAAATTGGCATGGCCATTTCTCCCAACATAAGTATAGTTTCAAGTTATCCATCTGGCCTACATTAGTACATTTCATGGTTAGTAACCTCTCAAAAGAACAGTCCTCTAACCCTTATGGTTCGGTCGATATTCAATTTTTTTCAGACAGCAGTTTTTTCACTAAAGCCCGATTTGCGGCTAAACGGTTTGTTTTAGAATACATTGCATGACATAAAGTCATACTAAAATTGGCCGTAGAATCCAAATATGCAATAATATACAGGGCGTTCCATTTAAAAAAACATAACTTTGATATGGACCACCCTGTATATGAGGTGCAATTGGAACAAAAATATTTTTAATTTGTAGCCCTAAAGGCCCCACATTATGTGCGATAAACAAATTTTTAAAATGTCCGTTAATAAGCCCACAATCTTCCGTCCACGCACTATTGGCCCACCCGGTATAAATATAGTATTTTTAATCATTTATGCCTGCTGGTCCTTATAAAATGGCAACAAATATTTTACACAATTGTGCCATTCGACATTTTGAGGAATTTTGATGACACGCTTCAGGTTGTTATATATTTTTATTTTATTTATATAGACCTGCCTTGTATGTAACTTATGTTTCGTAATTTTATCATTGATTTTATTATAATTATTTGTCAATTTTGTGCACATGTGATGCAAGAAAACAAAATTTCTTTTTTTGACTGTAAACTCACTCGCTCCTTTCTGTTATTGATTGTAGCCCTGATGATGGTAGTATATCTGACCGAAACGTCGGCTTGAAGCGATTATTAAACGAAATAAACCTAGCTGCAATCGCTCTTTTCTTTCTTCCTTACTACAAGATCTACTCAGCTATCCACCTCACTCTAATACTAGTACTTTACTAATGTACTTTTTTAGTTTTTTTCGATTTTCTCAAAATTCACTCCCAATGATTTTGTTTAAAATTCAAAAATCAATTGTTTTTTAGATGCTCTTTCAAATGTATATTCTCATTTTGACATTGAAATCTTCTGAAGACCACTTTACTCTTGTACTTCATAGAGAACATAGAAGAAATGGTTGCCATGGTAACAGAATATAAATATATTCCCATGTTTATACATTTTTACTTTCTCTTACCTATGTATATATGTAATATATATATAGAGAGAAAGTATTGGATTCATGTCAAAAATTCGATGTCGAGATTTTGATGGATCTTCACGTTTTGAGGTCCCCTGAATCCAAAAAAGTGGTTTTTGCGACATGGTCTGTCTGTGTGTGTGTCTGTGTGTCTGTGTGTCTGTGTGTGTGTGTGTCTGTGAACAAAATATCTCAAGAACGAAAAGAGCTAGGAGGTTGAAATTTTATATTTAAGTTAGCCACCCCCATGGGACGTGACACGAAGATCAATTATTTTTTAGATTCTCTTTAAAATGTATATTCTTATTTTGTGATTGAAATCTTCTGAAGACCACTTTACTCTTGTACTCCATAGAAAAGATAGGAGAAATGGTTGCCATGGTAACAAAATATAAATATTTTCCCAAACTTATAAATTTTACATCTTGAATTCAAATGTACCCTACTGTCGGTAACTAAATATATCTCAACACAAAAAATCTGGTGTGACAAGCACAGTTCACAACTTTCGATTACCGAAGGTAAGAGAAAGTTGTGTGCTGTGCGCCAGTCACACCAGATTTTATATCTTGAATTTTAATATATCGCCGGAAACTAAACATATGTCGACACAAAAAATCTGGTGTTACAAGCACAGACCATAACTTTCGATTATCGAAGGTAAGAGAAAGTTATGTGCTCTGCGACCAGTCACACCAGATTTTTTAAATAGTTTTTCGTCTCATGACTTTATATTAATACATTACATACATACCTAGAAAAAAATATTATAAATATTAATATAATTTTTGAATATAACCTAGAATTTAGATTTTTTTTTAAAGAAATGTTAATCAATTTTTTTTTTACAGAAGACCCATCATAATGTGGAAATTTAAATTTCTCTTACTTTAGAATGAGGCGAAAAAAAAAAGAGTATTATATTAAGGTGTGAAATTTTATTTGAATGTTGGCGAAATGCCATAAAGAATAGAACGAAAGAAGGAAAGAAAGAAACCAAGTATTTTCTTTTATTTCTCCCCCCTCCTATGGACCAGTCAGGGGAGGGGGGGGGGGGAGAAAACGAACCCACAACCAACGCCATCTGTCTTCATAGGAGAACAACCAACCACCGGTTCGGAATTCTTCCAACTCCTCCTCCTACTTTTTTTTTATCGTTTATCACGTTTATCACATTATCACATCCATTATGCCCGATAAAGGTGTCAACTTTTATTATTCACACTTTAGACATTCATAACGGACAAACACACAGAGAGATAAAGATGGCATGAAAATTAGAGATTTATATCGGGGAAAAAAATATATGTTCGGTCGTAATTTTATTTTTGTTTTTGTTTGTTTGTGTTGACGAAAAAAGGTGACTGTGAGTGGGGATCATTTGAGTTTGTTGGATATACTGATTAGGGTTATAGCAAAGAAGAAAATTCTGATACATAATTTTTTTTTTAAATTTAATTTAAGATCTTTTTCGGCAGCGAATAACATTTAGACCCTGCCTAGGCATGAAACGATACCACTGAGGTATACCGATACCGGTATCGGTCGCAAAGTATCGATTACCTACCCCGCGTCGATTGAAAGTATCGATACTTACTCGTATCGGTCCATTTTTTCGTACAATTAAAGATAATCAAAAACAGCTGATTCACAGGGACTTTGCAGCCAGGAGATTAAATTAAAAATCTTTTATTTAATTTCTATTTGCTGACGTTTCGTTCGCCAATCACGACCTTCATCATCGGAGACCTGCGAGTAGCAAGTATATGATAATATTTTTGTACATATCAAAGTAAAAAGAAATTGTATATATAATTTCAATGAATATTAAAATAGTTAAGATCGAGTATAATTGACAATATTTGCCCTGATGAAGGTCGTGAGTGGCGACCGAAATGTCGGCAAATAGAAATTAAATAAAAATTTGTTATTTAATCTCCTGGCTGCAAAGTCCCTGTGAATATTGATTAAATCTCCAAAGCCATAAAACATCAAGTTCTTAAAAAAAAAAATTCAGTTGTAGAGGTAGTATATACTTGTACTAATAATTTTTCAAGAATATTCCCTGTTAAACACTCCTATAATAAAAATTCAAATACAGTGGTACAAACCATTCCACTTATTTCTATAGTAAATAAGAACAAATCTACGTAAATGTTCTTCCGACCTAAATAATCATCGTGTACGTGGACCGAATATCGATATGGGTATTTTTGACCGATACTTACTTGGTACTCGATTCCAAAAGTACTTGGTATCGAAAGAAAAGTATTGAGTAAGTACTTGTATTTACTCGTATCGTTTCATCCCTAACCCCGCCTCTTTTTATTTCACTTGGATTAAATATTCATGCAAAAAATTTGATATTTGAACTTTATAAGTTATTTTGAACAAAAACATGAATTATAGAAAATTTTGAGAAAAAGGGGTAGTTCTATGTTGAGGGGGGTTTGTTTGTATGTATGTGACTATCCGTAACAGAGGGGGGGGGTGGACTAGAATATCGTAAAAAAAGACGTTAAGTAATATGTATGTGGACGACCACGACCCCATACTACAAAAATTCCTTGTAAATTTGATTTCTTTACACTTTTCAATGGCATATTTTTCATTTTGTTTTAACAAAAATTGATTTGGGTTTATTTTTATATAAAAAAAAAAAAAAAAAAAAAAAGATAGATAATACAAATTAAAGATAATTTTTTAGTTCTAATTATTTTATTATTCCATCTGACAAGGTTTCGTTGCATCGGCGATGTGTAATTAAAATAATATTTGTTTCTCTGTGATTAATATTGAAAATTAACAGCATTGCAAGAATTAGTCAACCGATACTACCTTTATTGGGATTCCTTTTTAAAAAATAGGACAATTTTTTTGTTCTCCTTCTCGGAATATCCAAATAATGAGGAATTTATTCATTCATCCATGATATAAATCAACAACAACAACAACAACAACAACAACGCATTTTGTCTCAAATTGGTTTAATTTAATTCTCAAGTGTAGAGTCGACGTTTTGAATAAAAATAACCTTGATGTCGTGCAAACAATAAATAGAATGCAAAAAAAAAGCATGAAGAAAAAAATTGGTTGACATTTGGCTATTAAAAAATCAAATACATGAACCGAGAGAGTGGGGGAGGGGGGGGGAGGATCAACCAATCACAAACACCTGTCTTTCAAAAAAATTCGTTTTCAAAATAGACATCAACTACTTGTTGCGACTTTTTTTCTTTTCAAAACCAACAAAATATAAACAATTCTTCGACTTTTTTATTCTCCAAAATCAAATATCCGATGTCAACTTTGATTAGGCCTAACATAAATAAAGGTCGATTAATAATAAAAAGAGAGTATTTATTTTCGGAAGTCAGCTCTTATTCTTTTCTCATAATGAATCCTGACTAAATAAAATATGATTTAAGCAAAAAAAATGTTTTTTTGAAAAATTTTAAAAATTAAAAACATTAGCTGAGTTATAAGTTTCAAAGAATTAATCAAAACTTAAGATTTAATTTAACATTTAACCCAAACAGTTCCATGACCCCCGGGAATTGAACCCAGGACCTCCAGCCTTTCGAGGTCGAGGGTCCGGTGGCTGGTGCAATGGACCTGCTGTCCATTGCCTATGTCCCGGAAAGACTGGAGATCCTGGGTTCAATTCCCGGGGCCATGGGATTTGTGGCCTCTCCAATAAAAAACACTCACAGTCTTGTTAAATATATCTATGACTAGTTTAGTCTGAAACGAGGTATTTTTAATACTATTATTTTATTCAAATATATAGATCTTGAAAAATATTTAACTTAAGACTTATTACGCATTACGACACTTATGTCATGTCATCATCAGAAATGATTTTACAATTTATGTGCATTAAGTGTTAAAATTGTTAATTTTTAATAGATATTTCAAATTTATAATATAGTCTTTATAATTTTTCAATTTTCACATATACAGTAGATGAGTCGTCCATTTCCAAAAGTGTCTAATTGACAAAATTTGAAAAGTTGAGATTTTAATTGCCTGTTATTCGCGAAACTGAAATACACATTTGAAAATAGTTTTCCAGTGAAAACAGTTTATACGGTAAATCCTATTTATTAATAAAACAAATATTGAAAATCGAGTACAAATTCAAACCCGGCCTAGTTGCATTTCATTCCATTTCCAAAACTGTCTTGTGGCAAACAAACACTGTCATGAAGTCATTTCCAAAACTTGCTAATTGCAATGAATAATAGCCCTACCCACAAGCTTCCACAAAATTGTATATTTTGCTATACTGGGGGATATTTTTGTAGTGCAGAACTATATTTCTACACTTTTTAATTATGATTGTTGGTATTTTTTTGTTTTTGTTGATTGAAACTGTCCAGTTGCATTCCCAGTGCCAAAACTCGCTAATTACAAAAAAAAACTTTTCCAAAAGTGCCTAGTTAAATATTAAAACACTTTATTACTGTTTTATAGAAAATAATACTGACCTAAGACCTTGTAAATTGTGTTTGTAATTTATTTACAGATTTTATAAACATAACAGTCATAAATTAACTCTTGAGTTTAATAAAATACAGGTTTTTCTCGTTTCCGGAAAATATGTTCCCGTTGCATCTTTTTGGAAATGGACGACTCAAATAATGTTTTCCTTGACCCGCGGCTCAGTGACAGGGGTTTCAATTTTTTGTTTCAATTGAATAAATATTGACGGGGTCTAAAAATGGCCTCAGATGCCGAAAAAACAAATTAAAAAAAAAGAAGAATGTTTCAACAAGAGCCTACGGTTTATAGTTTTATTCACATGTTCAAAAATGAGAGTAAAAGAAACGTGGTGGCACCAACTCGAGTAGTATTATATATTTACGTATATCCCCGGGAAATGGTTCAGGTTAATTCAAGAGTGAAAAGATTCGATTAAATGGGAAAAAAAGATGAAGTCACTTAACTCCCCTCCCCCCTCCCTCTCCTCTCCTCTCTCGCTATTACAATTTTTAAGCTCTTACTTTTTCTTTAGAGTTGTATAAAACAATACGTTGTGGTATAATTATTTAAAGTCCTTTAGCTCTCTCTCTCGCCTTCTCTTCAAATCGATCAATGCTTTTTTTTCCAGGGTGTATTTTTTTTTATTCCCTTCTTCTCTTTCTTTTCTTTCACCCTCTTTATCAGAATTTTGAGGAGTGGACGGGAAGTAGTTGAGAGGGGGTGCAAATGCACACAACCATTTTTCATTCGACTCGCTCTTCGACTTTCAATATTAAGAAGTCTCCATTCTTTAAAAGCAAATTTAATTAATAAATACATATTTCATTATTGATTTTGTTTTTTAAAAGAAGATAGAAGA
>JAKCPI010018749.1:0-13299 GCA_023213315.1 Euborellia annulipes | reverse complement strand
TTTAAAATACTTAAAAGGCCATACACCCTCGTCAATCATCCCTTGTTGAATAAATAGCTAAGGAGGATGAACAGTTAAATTCTGTAAAACAGAAAATCGAGTAATTGAAATTTCTTTTGATAACTCCGACACCCTGTATTTCATTTTATTTAAATAATTTTCGAGATCTATTCATTTAAATAAGATATTAATATTCAATACCTCAATTCGGATTTGACTAAACATACTCACACATTTGTTAATTTTATATAATCGTTGAAAATCGTTAAAAAATGAACAGATTTATGCTGAGGAACCTTGACAGATGATACAAATTCATCTATCTCTCTTTAGAATTAGAATTCAAGGCACATGTCATTATTCTATCCTAATTAGCTCACGGGATATTATTTAAACCCCTACTAGCACAAGAACGAGAATGAATTTAAAGATTCAGTGGCTTGAAACATAATTAAAATTGAGGAAAATTGAATAGGGTTATTAAAAATCGATCTTTTTTTATTAGTTCTTTAATGAATTCATTAAGATAATTTTTATCAATAAAGTATTCTAAATAATAAATTCCTAGTTTAATTGGAATGTAAAATTAATTTAGTTCCTTGTGCCGAGGAAATCAAAGGGAATGTTTAGTTTTAAGAAAATTTTGAAAATTCTCAAACTTCAAAGGCGGTGGGTGGGCCATGTGTTCCTGTTTTGCAAATGAATTCAAATTTTGTATACATTATTTTTTAATGCAATGGAAAAGATCTCCCTTTATATTATAAATGTCTTTTCATTCTTGATCTTGGTTTATTATTATTACCAAATTTCATCCTTCTAGCTGCTTTGGTTTTTAAGCAATCGTGTTCAGACACACACAGACACACGGACACACAGACATAATGCCCAAAATGGTATTTTTGGACTCAGGGAGGTCTAAAACGTGGAGAAACATCAAAATCTCGAAGTCGAATTTTTTTACGATTACAATACACTCTCTATTACTACAACTAATACTATCAAACAGGATTTAAATTTTTTATCTCGAAGACTCTGATGAAGAATCCAAATAATTATTTAAATTTTTTATTCACTTACATATTTTTTACTTTCTCTTACCCAATATATTTATGAAATATAAAGAGAGAGAGAAAGTATTGTTTAAAAACCTTCCCCAAAAAATTTACAAGTGAACAAAAGGCTCGGGCTGAAATTTTGGCTTCTGAATATTTTTTTAATAGATGATTAAGGTTCAAGATAAAATAAATTTTTAGAACAAAGATAAAGCAAATTGTAGGATGCAATGGGCTTTGTGCTTTGAAATTAAAAATGAAATATAAAACTTGAACAAACTCACCAGTTGGTTGACTTCAAGGCTCCACTGGAACGTCGCATATGCAATGGCTGGCATGCAGAAATCGAGATGAATCCCTGAAAATATAAAAAAATATTAATATTAAATTGATAATTAATATTGAAAATAATGTACCTAGCAGCTTATACTGTATATTATGTTAAAAAAAATGAGCTAGATTGTACAGGGGAACAAAAGACATTTTTTTTTTTTTTTTTGTTGCCGTGTAATTTGTATTTATAATTTCGTTAAATATTTTCAGATTGTCACGAATCAGGGGCGTATTTGAGGGGGGGGGGGGGCCCGGGCCCCCCCGAAATTTCCCAAACACATATACATATATAGGGATATACAGACATCAGCTCAACAAATTTTTCCGCAGGATGAACAACTTTGGTTCCGCAATAGAAAAAATGTTCCTCAAAAAATTTCGTGTGAAAAAAAAGTAGTCTATAGTTTATTAAAAAAAAATTTTCCTCAGAAAAATTTTTGAGTTCGGGCCCCCCCCGAAAAAAATTTCTATATACGCCCCTGTCACGAATAAGTGATTTTTGAAAAGCTAAACAACAAGAGAATATCGTAAAAATATTTTTTTTTCTGATTCAAGGATGGAAAAACTTGTATTAGGGGGGGGGTCCAAAGTTGAAAAAACTGAAAAAATTCAATTTCCCTATTTTACAAAAATAAAATAAAATTAATATGAAGGTTATATATGTTATAATATAACATGGGGGTGAAATTTTATAGCTTATAATATAAGCTATAAAATCACCCCCCCCCCGTAGCGCCGTCACTGCAGCCTTTACAAGGTAATGTAGAACTCAGGAACGAGACTAACACAACGAGACTAATTATTTGTATTTACATATATTGTCATTAATATATTTAAGACTTTTACATTAAAATATGGATCGTTAAAACGGAATTTCTAAATTATAAGTGGAGTATTTTCGATAGTTAATTATTTCCTTAGGCTTTGCGATTTGGTTTAAAACAATTCGCAGATGGCAATACCTGTGTGTGGCCCACCTGAGATAAAGTTCGCTAATCGGTTAATTAGATTTAAAATAATATTAAATCAATTTGCACGAGTTGTTTCAACTTTTTTAAATCTAATGAACTGTTTATCGCAGCAGAGGAGGGTCATGTGCATCTTTTTGCAGCTGCAGGCTGTTTAAAATGAAATCGCTCTAATTGCAATGCCTAAGATAATAATTAACTTGAAAAAATATGAAAAATAAGAGAAAGTAATAATAAAGAAAATATTCGAAAATTGACTAAAAGATTTCAGAACATTTATAAGAAATCAAAAATTAGCTAACACGAGCGCGGTTTTATTATTAATTTTAAAATCATATATCTTAATAACAATAAGTTTAAATACAAATTCTCTTATAGTCCTTGGGAAAGGAATATATAAAAATAAACCCCGCCCCAGGGTCCTAACTTCAATTCCATCCAAAGCGTTGAGTTCTCTATCCAATGAGAATATTACCAAAATATTCAAAATATTTTAGATTTTAGAAATATTCAAATTATTTAGAAGCAATGAATAAGCCTTCAACTTATTATTAAATTTATGCCTAGGAAAAAAGAAACTAAATTTCTATATGGGGGTAAATAAATAATTTAGGAAGCTAATATCAAAATTACCTGCTCACAGAGAGAGAGAGACCTAAGAGAGCTGAATGTTTCTGCCATAGCAACAAGGTCGATGATGGTAGAAGAGGGAGCCTACGAGCCCCTGTAAGAGAAAAAAATAACAAAAATTAGTATTTAATAATAATTTCATACAAAAAAAATCTGGTGTGACTGGCGCACAGCACACAACTTTCTCTTACCTTCGGTAATCGAAAGTTGTGTGCTGTGCTTGTCACACCAGATTTTTGTGTCGACATATATTTAGTTCCCGACAGTACGGAACATATAAATTCAGATATAAAATTTATAAGTATGGGAAAATATTTATATTTTGTTACCATGGCAACCATTTCTCCTATCTTCCCTATGAAATACAAGAGTAAAGTGGTCTTCAGAAGATTTCAATTGCAAAATGAGAATATACATTTTAAAGAGCATCTAAAAAATAATTGATTTTTGAATTAAAAAAAAAATCGTTGGAGCAAATTTTGAGAAAATCGAAAAAAACTGAAAAAGTACATCAGTAAAGTACTAGTACTCTTTGGCCGATTTTGATTAAAAGCTTATTTTTCCGGTCCCGGTGGGTGTTTAGCTTAAATTTAAAATTTCAACCTCGTAGCTCAATTCCTTCATGCTTAAAATTGAACACACACCCACACACCCACCCACCCACCCACACACCCATCCATAGACAGACCATGTCGCGAAAACCACATTTTTGGATTCAGGGGACCTCAAAACGTGAAGATCCATCAAAATCTCGACATCGAATTTTTGACATGAATCCAATACTTTCTCTCTATATATATATTACATATATACATAGGTAAGAGAAAGTAAAAAATTAAGTGTGTGTTAACAGGAAGAGTAAATTTGTCAGGAACGAAAAATTTAAAAACAAAATGGAAGTGATATTTTAATTAGAAGAGGAGATATACACCCAGGTTACACCATTCAATGTAACATTTAAAATATTGGTTAATTTTATAAGCATACTAGTCGCAATGCCAATATGCAATGCAAATATATGTTAAGAAAGAAAATACAAAAATAAAATGTTAACCCTTTATGAAAATGAAATATGCAAATTATAAATTTTAATTGTAGTGAGATGAGGGGATGTGTCCTTTTATTCTAACTAATAGAATCGCAATTGAACAGAAGATTTTTGCACAGAGATGAATTCAACTAAAAGACTTGCTTTGCTTTGCTTGCTGATGAATAATGATGACGAACATGGATGTTTTTTCCTAACGTATCTCTTCTGAAACAAAGAAATATTTACCTCTTATTCTATTCAATCATTAAATATTCAATAAAGATTATTTTATTAAATCATTGTTTTATTTATCCCGTAATCCTTTCTCACTTTTTAATCCTAATCCTAATATTGGAATATTTATATTTGCAGAATAATTATTTGACTCATCTTATGAAAGTGTTATTTGGGCGATAGAAAAAAAAATTAAAAATATGAACAGATTTATGCTGAGGAACTTTGACAGTTGGTACAATTTAATATATTTATTAAAATTCAAGGTGCATGTCATTATTCTATCTTAATTAGCCCAAGGGATATTATTTAAACCCCTAGCACAAGAGGGGGAATACTCTGCCACTACTATGGCCCAAGAACGAGAATGGATTTAAACATTCAGATGCTTTAAACATAATTAAAATTGAGGAAGATAGGGTTATTAAAAATCTATCTTTTTTTATTAGTTCTTTAATGATTTCTTTAAGTTAATTTAACCACCCTATTATTTATTTTTCGTGGTGTGGTTAAATCGGGAATTTTGCTTTCCTTGAAATAATATAATTTAAATTAGAATTTTTACCTCGATTCATATGGATAATGGACTATTTATTAATAAATAATATGTTTTAATTACGTGATTGAGTTGTCTTTTTGAAAGATATAATAATTCATTTTTGTACAATTTTCTTAAGGGTTTGTTTCTTTTTGAAAATTTGTAAAATGGATTGAACATTAATTGAAGATTATTTTTTTTTTTAGTTTAACAAATCTTTCTATTTAAAAAAGAAAATCGAGTGATTTTTATGGAAAATAGAAAAGAAAAGATGAGTATAGATTCAAGTAATTTGCCCCTCCAACCCTCTAGACCTATTTAATAATTAATTAACATGGGATTAGAGGTTTATTAGATTATTTAAGAAATTTCTTAAATTTCTTCTCTGTTTATCAATAACAATGGAATTTCCCTATATAGATGATAAAAAATTTTATATAATTTAATTGATTCAAATAGCTAATTTTTGAACCCACCACCAACAGAAAAAATCATAACCGAACAAAGAGAAAGATATTTTTTACTTTCTCTTACCTCTATATATATGTTAATATATATAGAGAGAGAGAAAGTATTGGATTCATGTCAAAAATTCGTATTTTGATGGATATACACGTTTTGAGGTCTCCTGAATCCAAAAAAGTGGTTTTCGCTACATGGTCTGTCTGTGTGTATGTGTGTCAGTCTGTCTGTCTGTGTGTCTGTGAACAAAATATCTCAATAACGGAAAGAGCTAGAAGGTTGAAATTTTAAATTTAAGTTAGGCACCCCAAGGGACGTGACACGAAGCTTTTGAACAAAATCGACCAAAGAGTACTAGTACTTTACTGATGCACTTTTTCAGTTTTTTTCGATTTTATCAAAATTCGCTCCAATGATTTTTTTTTAAATTCAAAAATCAATTATTTTTTAGATACTCTTTATTCTCATTTTGTCATTGAAATCTTCTGAAGACCACTTTACTCTTGTACTCCATAGAAAAGATAGGAGAAATGGTTGCCATGGTAACAAAATATAAATATTTTCACATATAAATTTTACATCTTGAAAATCGAATGCACCCTACTGTCGGAAACTAAATACATGTCGACACAAAAAATCTGGTGAGACAAGCACAGTACACAACTTTCGATTACCGAAGGTAAGAGAAAGTTGTGTGCTGTGCTCCAGTCCACCAGATTTTTTTTAGATTAGAGAAAAAGTAATTATTTTATCTTGTACATTAGAAACAAATCAAGTAGCCTACGTAGTCTGTTAAAAAGAATTATTTTTTAGTAAAATATTATCTGAGAGTCATTTCATTTCAAATCAACACAGCTCCCAACCCGACCATCTCCGATTTTGATGAAATTTGGTGTGTTCATTGTACATGATGAGAGAATGAAAAATGCCAAATTACAGAACTGTAGCACAAGTAGAACAAAAGTTATGGCCCCCCAAAATTTGAAAAATTTCGGAAAATTTCAAAATCTTTGCAGACAAAAACGGCTGTAACTTCTGTTCTAATAAAGATAGAACTATGAACCAAGTATTTTTGGAAACAAAATTTTAATAGAAAATGTGCTCTAAAGCGGCTCTAATTTTATATTACCTGGTTTTTTTAAGGCGACACCCTTTAAAAATATGCAGATAGTTATAATACATATAAATTTTAAGTTTCAGCTCAATCGGAGGTCATTTAGACGTGGGGCAAACGGCTGAAAGTTTAGAAAAATCGAATTTTTTCCAGTTTTTTTGCTTTGGTCACCCCTAATACAATTTTAGATATCCCTGAATGCAAAAAACATATATGTACGATATTCTATAGTTCTTTAGCTTTCTAAAAATTATTCATTCGTAAAAATCTGTTAATTATTAAGGAAAATATGAACAAAAACGTCAGCAAAGAAAAAACACAAGTACACTCACTGGTCGGAAAAAATGAACTTTGTTCAAATGAACGTTTTTGTTCATAATTTCCTTAATAATTAACAGATTTTTACGAATGAATAATTTTTAGAAAGCTAAAGAACTATAGAATATCGTACATATATGTTTTTTGCATTCAGGGATATCTAAAATTGTATTAGGGGTGACCAAAGCAAAAAAACTGGAAAAAATTCGATTTTTCTAAACTTTCAGCCGTTTGCCCCACGTCTAAATGACCTCCGATTGAGCTGAAACTTAAAATTTATATGTATTATAACTATCTGCATATTTTTAAAGGGTGTCGCCTTAAAAAAACCAGGTAATATAAAATTAGAGCCGCTTTAGAGCACATTTTCTATTAAAATTTTGTTTTCTCTATAGCTCTAAAATCTGACCTGATGGGGCAAAACTGATGGCATTTTTGGAATCAGCGCTAGCCAAATACCCAGAAATAGATTCAAATTCTCAGTCAACAAAAAAAAGGTCCTTTTTGTTGCCCTGTGTAATATAGGCTAACCAACTACCAGATTTATAAGATTTTGGCTTTCTCCCCTGGATAATCCCGGGGGGGGGGGATGTCCTCTGCTCCCCCCATGTCCCCCCACCCCCGACGCCTATGACCTATTCAGATTTTCAGCTTAACTGTGATTGGTTAATATTTTATGCAATTCTTTTGCACTCAACATATGCTTTGTAGTGCATTTTTGCATCAGATAGCTTTACATATGAATTTTTATCTCCTAATCCCAATGTGGTCCCAAAATGAAATTTTAATATGTTGTTTATCGTAAAATGAGGAAGCATATATATTTTTTTCATCAATTTTGGAGGTGACGTGTTTTGAGATATTCAAGGTCAAAGGTTAAAGTCAATGACCTTAATTATTTTCATTGTTGGAATGTGATCATGTTCTACATCATTTTAAAGCTTGTTTCAAGACCTTTCCAAAAATACTTGGTTCATAGTTCTATCTTTATTAGAACAGAAGTTACAGCCGTTTTTGTCTGCAAAGATTTTGAAATTTTCCAAAATTTTTCAAATTTTGGGGGGCCATAACTTTTGTTCTACTTGTGCTACAGTTCTATAATTTGGCATTTTTCATTCTCTCATCATGTACAATGAACACACCAAATTTCATCAAAATCGGAGATGGTCGGGTTGAAAATGGTACTTTTCTGTGTTGATTTGAAATGAAATGACTCCTGAATAAATTGAGGTAAAAATTCCAATTTAATTAATGTTAATTTCCCATGTGAAGCAAAGGAAAATACCCGATAAATCCACACCTCGAAAAATGTATAAACAGAAAAAATAGAAAAAATTATAACAGCAAGCAATCCTATTCATTTCGAATATTAATTTAAAAGAAAAAAAAATTGTTTAATTGATTGATATTTGAAGATGGTTGATAAAAAAGTAAAAAAATTCTCGAACAAATAAAGTTATTAAAAAAAAACAATTTAATAAATGCCATCCCAAGCAAGGGCGGATACAAGGGGGGTAAAGGGGGTAATTACCCCCCCCCCCCGCCCAGATTCGAAAAAATACCTTTTTTTCGCAAAAAAATTTATTTTTAATGTAAAATTTTTAAAATTAATACTTAAAAATTTGATGTGTATTTATATTCTGGCAAACAAGTACAGAATGCGCTTTTAAATTACCGAAATTAAAAAAAAATAATGTGCTGTGCGACGAGTCACACCAGATTACCCCCCCCCCCCGAGAAACACCTCTGGATCCGCCCTTGATCCCAAGTGTATGTATGTGTTAATTAGCCCATTACTATAGGCCTAATATAGAAAGCAGATAATTTTTTTAATTATAATTATAAATATTTTTATATGTTAAAATGTTCGCAGAATTATAATTTATGTTGGAAATTCAGAATTTTAAATTTTATAAGGAAATTATTTTGTTCTTGGTTATAAAGATTTGTTAAAGAAAGAATTCCCGTATGCAAATGAAATTTGCGATATGAACTAATAAATATAAAAAAATTTGATTGTCACGACTCACCCAGTGCAGAAAGAAAATCTCTAGGTGCGCTTAGAAATTGATGCTCAAACGTTGATAATGAAGTGAGAAGTCGACCTCTAGCAATAACCACCTCTGTAAAATATAAAAATTATTATTTTTTCTTACTAAATATGATTCGTATGTTTGTGTATGTGTGTATATGTGTTAAATAGAAGAGAATTTTCAAAAAAAATATATATAATAATAAAATTTTAATTAGAAAGAAAAATGTACACCTCTTACCCTCAGTTTTCATTATTTAAAAATTTTATAACAAAAAGAAAATATAGTTAACAAAAGAATGAAAGAGAAATATGCAAATTATAAATACCTTTTAATTTGAGCGAGATGTGGTGTGAGTGACGTTTTATTCTCACTAATAGAATTGTAAGAGACGATGCAGATAAACTTCACAATTATAAAAAAAAAAAATTATTTTTTGAAAAATAATTTCCATTTGCGTTTGTGCTGTTTCTTTGATCATAATGATGACTCGCATGGATTTTTTTATCCTTAGGTCTTGTCTCTCTTCTGAAACAAAGAAATATTTGTTAATTATTTTTTATCATTTTTACTTTCTCTTACCTCTATATAATATAATGTTAAGCGTCTGGCAAGAGTTATGGCCGATGGTAAGTGTCTGGCAGTATTGATTATCAACTTTTAACAATATTCTCTAAAAATATACGTAAAAATCAAGAATGAGAAAATAAGTATAGTTAGTACTATTTTTTACCTATGTTTGGCACTTGGTTACCTATAATTGGCCCACGGCCCAAGCTTGCAAATATGCTTACACTCAAAGTACGTACTAACACTACTTTATCCCATGTATTTTATTTGTGAGAAAATAAGTATTGTCTGGGGGCTCTGGGATCTTGGACTATACCCAGATAGCACAGTACGTCTTATGTACGTACATAAGACGTACTGTGCTATCTGAGTAAGAACTGATGATGGATTTATCTAATTAAACCCGAAACGTCTTCTTAGTGAAATTTTTATTCGATAGAGGCTCCTTTTTGGCTGACATCCTCTCTTCCTTCATCATTATAATCATAATTAAATTTATTTATTTGTGAGGATAAAGGTGGTAAAGGGGATAACTACCCCCTCCCCCCGGGATTTGAAAAAAAAAAAATATTTTTCTTGGAAATTAAATTATATTTTAAATATAAAATTTTAAAAATTAATACTTAAAAATTTGATTAGTATTTATATTCTGGAAGCCATTCTAGAATGCAACTTTAAATTACCTAAAGTAAGTGAAGGTTGTGGGGCCAGTCACACCAATTACCCTCTTTCCCTCCCCCCCCTAAAAAAAAAACTCTCCTGGATCCGCTTGGTTAGAATGTTTCCAAACAATGAGAATTTGTAAGTCAAAATTTTTGAATTTTTCATAATCAATAAAATTGATTTGTTATTAAAACAATTTGGCCAAAAATATTTATAAGAATAGTTGCAATTGACTCTAACAAAAGTAATGTGAGTGCAGCTCAATCAAAAGAGAGGCACAATTCTATAGCCTTTAACAGGGCCGCAGACAGGGGGGCAGGGGGAGGGGCTATATCCCCGGGGCCCAGACCCTTTGCGTTCCAACCTTAAAATTCTAATAAAAAATAATTTTCATGGTTAAAATTTCAATAAAAAAATAATTTTCTTGAAATTTTTTTCGTGAAGTGGCCCGGGCCATTTATGATGAAATCTTAAAATTTCAATTAAAAAAATAATTTTCTTGAAATTTTTTTCCTGAAGGGGCCCGGATTATTTAAACTCAAATCTTAAAATTTCAATTTAAAAAAGAATCATTTTTTTGAAATTTTTTTCCCTGAGGGGGATCGGCCCTTTAAGCTCAAAGCAAGTTTGATAATATTTTACACTTCTCAGAATAGCTAAAAACACAGTGTCTAATTTTCAAAAAATTCTCCATACCCCAGACCGGTAGTCGTCTGTACGGATAAATTATGGTAACCATATGTTTAGGAAATTTTGAAAAATTTTTAAATAACTTTTTTATTTAAATAAATATTGTAAGCTATGTATAACTGTTTAAAAAATGTTGTCAAAAACTGTGTAAAAAATTGTTGACATGAAGGCCACAATAGCCTTCTACATACTAAAAAAACTTTAAGAGTGGGCGGGGGGGGGGGGGGGCGTCAAGTCTGACTGCGGCCCTGGCCTTTAATTATAATAAAAATCATTAAATTAAGGGGGGGGGGGGTTTCTTAATAAAAAAAAGAGAGAATATGAGCTTATCCAGGAAGATGTAATGATTATTTGAGATATGAAATAATAAATTGAAAAAATTTGAACTTACCAAATGCAGCGAGAGAGCGAGGGAGAGAAATCTCGAAGTGCGCTGAATGCTCAAGCGTTAAGGTCGGAAATGAGGGGGAAAACTCGACCTCTAGCAATAGCCACCCCTGTAAAAGATAAAAATTATTATTTTTTTCTTATTACAAAAAAAAAAATCTGGTGTGACTGGCGCACAGCACACAACTTTCTCTTACCTTCGGTAATCGAAAGTTGTGTACTGTGCTTGTCTCACCAGATTTTTTGTGTCGATATACAGTCGTGGACAAAATTGAGTGGACAGGTATCAAATATAACAAAAAGTTAATTTAATTTAACTAATAATGCCTTTATTCAAAACTTTATTGCACATTTAAATTAACAAAATATAAATTGATAATATTAACAGAAAAATTAATTTTAATAAATAATAAATTAGAATTTTTTATCATTATATCATAAAATCGTAATTTTGCACTTGGACAAAATTAAGTGGACACTGTAAAAATGCTGAAAAATTGAGTTATTAATATTTTCTATTACAGTCTTTTGCTTTTATTATTGATTGTAATCGTCGTGGCACACTTTCTACAAGCTTTTCCAAATAATTTTTTGAAATTGTAGTTGCAATTCATTGAAAAATTGTTCTTTATTATGTCTTTTTTATAATGGAATTTCTGCATCCAATAAACTCCACAAATTTTCGATTGGATTAAGGTCCTGACTTTGTAGAGGCCATTCAAAAACTTTAATCTTACAATCCTGAAAAAATTGTTTTGTTTTCTTCGCTGTAGGCTTCGGATCATTGTCTTGTTGAAACATCCAGTCGACATCGAGATCCATTTTTAGAAAAGTTTTCATTTAAAATGTCAATATATTTATCTGAATTCATGATTCCATTTATAGATAGTAAATTTTCAACTTTATACCATGAAAAACAAGCCCATGCCATTATTGAGCCACCTGCATGCTTGACTGTTGGTAAAACATACTGCATTTTTAGAGCTTCATTTGGTTTCCTCCACACATGCGTTCTTTTTTTTTATTTAACAGCTCAAATTGACTTTCTTCACTCCATATTGCTCGTTTTCAAAATGATAATGGCATATTTACATTTTTTTTGCAAAATCTAAACGTTTCCTTTTATTCCCTTTACAATGTGTGACTTGCGCCTAGCTACACAATTTCCCAAACCCACATAATTTAATCTACGTCTCACAGTTCTTGAAGATAAATTTAATTTTAGTTGTTCAACAATGTTTCGTGATGTTGTCGATGGATTATATCGAGATTCTCTCAAAATTCTTCTATCATCGTATCCACTTGTGTTTCGTTTCCGTCCCCGACCATGTAAATTTTCGATTCTAAATATTTTATTTAAATTTTATGAACTGCACTTTGAAACATTCTATTTTTTGGTCATTATACCATAACTTAATTTATTTTTTCAATCTGAAACAATTAGATTTCGCAATTGACAAGAGATTTCTTCTCTTTTTATTATCATGTTTGTTTTCTAACATTGATTGTTCTTAAATGAATGCTCAACGTACACTGAAGACGATTATTAAATAAAGCTCAATGTTTCTTTACATTTTTCCCTCTCAATAACTCAATTTTTCAGCATTTTTACAGTGTCCACTTAATTTTGTCCAAGTGCAAAATTACGATTTTATGATATAATGATAAAAAATTCTAATTTATTATTTATTAAAATTAATTTTTCTGTTAATATTATCAATTTATATTTTGTTAATTTAAATGTGCAATAAAGATTTGAATAAAGGCATTATTAGTTAAATTAAATCAACTTTTTGTTATTTTTGATACCTGTCCACTCAATTTTGTCCACGACTGTATATTTAGTTCCCGATAGTACAGAACATATGAATTCAGATGTAAAATTTATAAGTATGGGAAAATATTTATATTTTGTTACCATGGCAACCATTTTTCCTATCTTTTCTATGGAGTACAAGAGTAAAGTGGTCTTCAGAAGATTTCAATTAGAAAATGAGAATATACATTTTAAAGAGCATCGAAAAATAATTGATTTTTGAATTTAAAAAAAAATCGTTGGAGCAAATTTTGAGAAAATCGAAAAAAACTGAAAAAGTACATCAGTAAAGTACTAGTACTTTTTGGCTGATTTTGATTAAAAGCTTATTTGAAGAGATGAAGTGGCTGTTATATTTGACAATAAGAGGATAAAGGAGCAAGCAGCCAGGTAGTTAGTCTCCACGAAATGAAACTCTCTATTGAGGAAACAGTTTCGGTTTTAATGAAATATAACCATCA
>JAKCPI010018748.1:0-24781 GCA_023213315.1 Euborellia annulipes | reverse complement strand
ACAGCGTTTCTAAACCAACACGACTTCTCCGCATGGAAATATCCACAAATGTCTACATCTACATTGACTATCCTTACCTAACTGAACCAAGTTCCCTTTCACCCCTAGAAGAATTTATTTTATTAATATCATTATTTTTGCTGTTAAAATGTGTCTTAGAGATTTCTGCGGCTACTGCAATTCTTGTCGCTTTTTTAAGGTCTAGTGATCCCTCACTCATTAATTTTTGCGCCACGGCTTCATCCGCCAGGCCATTAATCATCTGATCTAAAATTTCATCGTCAACATTCTGAAATTCACAGAATTCCGTCATTTTCCTAAGATTTGCCAGGTATTGTGGCACGCTTTCATCTACCGCTTGATTCCGCCTCCTAAATTTAAAGCGTTCAGCAAACTTATTCTGTTTCGGGTTAAAATAAATTGTTAATTTCTCAAAATTTCTTTATACGTAACTTCTTCAATTTTTCGCGGTTGGAATAAATTTCTTTATCAAAGCTATCAGTTTAACCCCACAAGTAGATAAAAATGTGGCCTTCTTTAAATCTTCCGCTGTAATTTTCATCGTGATAAAATAAAAATTCAACTGATCTTTATATGGTTCCCATAGCGACCCGTCCATCTCGAATTTTCTTTTTTCGAGTGCATTGAATTTCTCCATATTTTATATTATGGATATAATTAAAAATTTATTTACTCACTTTTTATCCTCGTCGCCAGTTGTTACGTTTTAACCAATTACGATATAACATAAAATGAGGGTCAGCAAATATATAACATTACGTTTATTTATAATACGAATTTAAATACAACAATGCAACAATGAACTCCAAGGCCTCCTTGTATGTCCATACACTACACTCCCCAAATATTATTAATATTTTTCCTTATAATATTTTTGTAAATGCTCTCTTTCTCCATATACCACACGCCCAAACATACGAATCATATTTAGTAAAAAAAAAATAATAATTTTTATCTTTTACAGAGGAGGTTATTACTGGAGGTCGACTTCGACTTCTCCTCTACATCATCGACCTTCTCGCTCGAGCATCACCTCCATCTCAGCAGCGCACTTCGAGACTTTCTGCACTGCGGTAAGTCTTGACAATTAAATTTTCATTTTTTACTTTCTCTTACCCTATATATGAAATATATATAGAGAGAAAGTATTTGATTATGAATTAATTTAAAATTCAAAATTTTCGACTTACAAATTCAAATACTCTCAGAAAACATTTTTACATAGAAAAAAATATAATTTAAAAAATTATTTGTAATTAAATTGTTTTTTTAAATAATTTTATTTGCTATGAATTTTTTTTTATTAATCATCTTCAAATATCAATTTACTATACATTCGTTTTTATATGTATACGAAGCCCAAATTGATAATAACTAGGCCAGGGGTACGCGATGACAACGATGAATCCTTGTTTTTGGTTCTGGACCATGATTTTCTTTTGGGGACTAGGATTCAATTCCCGTCATTGCAGAATAATCTCTCATCATTTAGGTTAATCTCATACTTAGTAAATAAATAAATAAATTTAATTTTTTTTCCTTTCATTACTGATCGAAATGTATAGGTTGGTTTCCTGTTAATTCTCTTTATGGAAGAGACCTTAAAATGTATATTTCTCTTAAAAATTTTAGGCGTGCGCGATAATTTTATAACACTTAATAGAAGTATTACCTAGCCAAAATATTTATCCCCTTGAACAACATCCAGGGTAAAAAATTTGCATTTGTAGTTCAACCCCTTTGGGAATAAGGAGCGCGAGATCCTATATAGATAAGCGAGACGGAGATGTCTTGGTTAATAACTAAATAAATACCAGTGCTAGAATATCAAAACCTAGCCAAAATATTTAACCACTTGAACAAAATTCAAGATAAAAAATTTGCATTTGTATTTCATCCCCTTTGGGAATAAGGGGGCGCGAGAACCGTAATAGATTAGCGATACGGAAATGTCTTGATTAATAAATAAATAAATATTACAGCTAAGAAATTGAAACTTGGCCAAAATATTTATCTAAATGCACAAAATTAAGGGTAAAAAATTTGCACTTGTAGTTCAACCCCTTTGAGAATAAGGGGGTGCGAGTGTCGTGATAGTTAAGCGAGACGGAGATGTCTTGGTTAATAACTAAATAAATACCAGAGCTAGGATATCGAAACCTAGCCAAAATATTTACCCACTTGAACAAAATTCAGGGTAAAAAATTTGCATTTGTATTTCAACCCCTTTGCGAATAAGAGGGTGTGAGAACCGTAATAGATTATTGAGTCGGAGATGTTTTGATTAATAACTAAATAAATATTACAGCTAAGAAATTGAAACTTGGCCAAAATATTTATCTAAATGCACAAAATTAAGGGTAAAAAATTTGCACTTGTAGTTCAACCCCTTTGAGAATAAGGGTGTGCGAGTGTCGTGATAGTTAAGCGAGATGGAGATGTCTTGATAAATAACTAAATAAATACCAGACCCAGGATATCGAAACCTGGCCAAAATATTTAACCACTTGAAGAAAATTCAGGATAAAAAATTTGCATTTGTATTTCAACCCCTTTGGGAATAAGAGGGCGCGAGAACCGCAATAGATTAGCGAGTCGGAGATGTTTTGATCAATAACTAAATAAATATTAAAGCGAGAAAATTTAAACATGGCCAAAATAATATATTCAACTACATAAAATTAAGAGTAAAAAATTTGCATTTGTAGTTCAACCCCTTTGGGAATAAGGGGCGCGAGATCCTATATAGATTAGCCAGTCGGAGATGTTTTGATTAATAACTAAATAAATATTAAAGCGAGGAAATTGAGACATGGCCAAAATAATTACCTAAATCCACAACATTTTTTTTTTTTTTAAACATTCACACTTTTTTCTCATTCACACTCACACTCACACACACATTCACACTGTCTTTTCGGCAACTTAGGCCATATAAGACTTTGACGATAACCGTTATTGAATAAATATACATATATGGGGTCCAGGCATTCTTATTTAAGCCATTTGGTATCCAATTGGCTTAAATAAAATCATCGGACTGCCTGGGGTCTGAACCCGCGATGTTTGGTATACGAGTTTAGCACGCTAACCTCTACACCACGCCCCGAGGGCTGCACAAAATTAAGGGTAAAAAATTTGCATTTCTATTTCAACTCCTTTGGGAATAAGAGGGTGCGAGTGTCGTGATAGTTAAACGAGACGGAGATGTCTTGGTTAATAACTAAATAAATACCAGAGCTAGGATATCGAAACCTGGCCAAAATATTTCTCCAAATGCACAATATTAAGAGTAAAAAATTTGTATTTATAGTTCAACCCCTTTGGGAATAAGCGGGCGCGAGAACCGTAATAGATTAGCGAGACGAAGATGTCTTGATTAATAAATAAATAAATATTAAAGCGAAGAAATTGAAACATGGCCAAAATATTTATCCCCTTGAACAACATTCAGGGTAAAAAATTTGCATTTATATTTCAACCCCTTTGGGAATAAGAGGGTGTGAGAACCGTAATAGATTAGCGAGTCGGAGATGTTTTGATTAATAACTAAAAAATTATTAAAGCGAGCAAATTGAAACATTACAATGACAGGAATTTTATTCTAATTTGATTATGAATAAAATCATTCAGTTTTGCCTAAGCATGTTTATATGATATAGGCTTAATATATTGGCTAACGACAAAGGCCGGAAATAAGTGAAAAATAATTTTTTTTTTTAAATGAAAAATAGATTTCTCTTTAAAAAAACTGATGTTTTCACATAACAAGAAAAAAAATCTTATATCGACGGCGGGTGGCGCGGCTCGTAAAAAAAAAGTTCAAAAAATAGCATTATTAATTATTTTATTTAATGGGGTTGAAACATTAAAAATCTTTTTTTAATTTATTTTAGCTAAATTAAATCCAAATAAATAGAAAACGATCAAAAAATAGGGTTGATTATTATTTTATTATATTAAGGGTTGATTAGGGGTGATGAAGACTAGATTATTTAAGAAAGACATGAATATTTTAAATCACTTGTTGACATTATTTTTCCACTGAGATTAGAGAAAAAAGTATTTTTTTACTTTTTAATAAAAAGGGAATTGTTATTTTCATCTTTTTTTATTCCTTTACAGAGAGAGAAGAGACAAGTTTCTCATTCAGTCGAGCGTGCGGCCGGGCGGCAGGCGCCCTAGCTGCTGTGTTGTGTCTAAAGTGGATAAAAGTGAATAATTTATAACGTGTAACCCACCCCGGCCACACCGTCAGCCAACACACCCTCTTGAGTCTCTTATTAAAGGTAATTAATATGCATTTATTATCGTTGAAAAATAAAATGTTAAAAACAAATAATTTGATTGTGAAAAATATTCTTTTGAATATAAAATTAAATATTTCACCAAGGGAGAATATATCCTAATGGAAGAGGGAGGGGGGACGTGTAATTGAAAAAAAAAATTAGTTCACTTTTTTACTTTCTCTTACCTCTATATATGTTAATATATAGCGAGAGAAAGTATTGGTTTCATGTTAAAAATTCGATGTCAGATTTTGTATTCTAATATCCTGTAGTTAAAAAGGATATTTGTGAAGGAATTAAAGGATAAATAAAACAATTATTTAATAAAATAATCTTTATTAAATATTTAATGATTGAATAAGATAAAAATTAATAATAAATAAATATTTCTTTGTTTCAGAAGAGAGGCTTTAGGAAAAAACATCCACATTCGTCATCATTATTATCAAATACAAAGCACATACGCAATTGGAAATTATTTAAAATTTTTTTTTTATAATTGTAAACTGATTCAAGAAAGCAAGTCTTTTTAGTTGAATTTTCAAGAAGGGAGACATCTATTTGCAAAAATCTTCTCTTCTATTGCGATTCTATTAGTGAGAATAAAACGACACACACATACAATTAAAAGGTATTTATTAATTACATATTTCACTCTTATAAAGGGTTGAAATTTTATTTTTATAATTTATTTAAATTATATTTATAAAATTATTCTTTTTTTCTAAATGATGAAACCACAGGGTGGTAAGGGGTGTACATCTCACCTCTAATTAAAAAACATATATATTTTTCTTTATAAATGAGTGTAAATCAATATTATTTTTACTTTGTCTTATCTCTATGTATATGTTATGTACATATTATAGAGAGAGAAAGTATTGGGTTCATGTCAAAAAATTCGATATCGAAATTTTGAGGAATATACACTTTTGAGGTCCCCTGAGTCCAAAAAAGATGTTTTCGCATCATTGTCTGTCTCTGTGTGTGTATGTGTTCAATTTAAAGAATGAAGGAATTGAGCTAGGAGGTTGAAATTTTATATTTAAGTTAGGCACCCCCCCCTGAGGCGTGAGAATAGGCTTTTAAACAAAATCGGTCAAAAAGTCCTAGTACACTTTTTCAGTTTTTTTTTTTTTTTTTTTGTAATAATTTTTATCTTTTACAGGGGTGGCTATTGCTAGAGGTCGGGTCGAGTTTTCCCCTCATTTCTTAACGCTTGAGCATTCAGCGCACTTCGAGATTTCTCTCCCTCGCTCTCTCGCTGCATTTGGTAAGTTCAAATTTTTTCAATTTATTATTTCATATCTCAAATAATCATTACATCTTCCTGGATAAGCTCATATTCTCTCTTTTTTTTTATTAAGAAACCCCCCCCCCCCCCCTTAATTTAATGATTTTTATTATAATTAAAGGCCAGGGCTGCAGACAGACTTGACGCCCCCCCCCCCACTCTTAAAGTTTTTTTAGTATGTAGAAGGCTATTGTGGCTTTCTTGTCAACAATTTTTACACAGTTTTTTACAACATTTTTTAAACAGTTATACATAGCTTACAATATTTATTTAAATAAAAAATTTATTTAAAAATTTTTCAAAATTTCCTAAACATATGGTTACCATAATTTATCCGTACAGACGACTACCGGTCTGGGGTATGGAGAATTTTTTGAAAATTAGACACTGTGTTTTTAGCTATTCTGAGAAGTGTAAAATATTATCAAACTTGCTTTGAGCTTAAAGGGCCGATCCCCCTCAGGGAAAAAATTTCAAAAAAATGATTTTTAAAGTGAAACTTTATTTTGATCGACACAAATTTTTTCCGTTTCTCTATCAGCATGTCGCGTTACAAGCCGTGACGTCAAAAGTCGTGACAAGTTATGACGTCACAAGCCGTGACGACAAAAATAGGAAATTTGAAATTTAATATATATATGATGAATTATAAAAAATAATT
This sequence comes from Euborellia annulipes, assembly GCA_023213315.1. Taxonomy (NCBI): domain Eukaryota; kingdom Metazoa; phylum Arthropoda; class Insecta; order Dermaptera; family Anisolabididae; genus Euborellia; species Euborellia annulipes. Next base: position 18,516 of record JAKCPI010018748.1, on the reverse strand, counting down.
GTGAGATTTAATTATTGAATTTTTAAATTGATAAAATATAATTTTTAAAATAATTTAAAATGATTCAAATACTAAATAAATATTTTTCTCAGTTTTTAACATGCGTCTTATGATTTCCCAAAATCATTCCCATTTTCCAATTATTAAGTTAAAATTAAAAACGTGATTTTAATACCCTTAATTGAATAATTTTCTGAAAATTTTCAGTTAAACGCATACGATCCGAAAAAAGTTTCACCTGCATCGTGGTTTCATAAAACCACACAATGTTATTTTTTTTAAATTGAAATTTTAAGATTTGAGCTTAAATGGCCCGGGCCCCTTCAGGAAAAAAATTTCAAGAAAATTATTTTTTTAATTGAAATTTTAAGATTTGAGCTTAAATGGCCCGGGCCCCTTCAGGAAAAAAATTTCAAGAAAATTATTTTTTTAATTGAAATTTTAAGATTTGAGCTTAAATGGCCCGGGCCCCTTCAGGAAAAAATTTCAAGAAAATTATTTTTTTAATTGAAATTTTAAGATTTGAGCTTAAATGGTCCGGGCCCTTCAGGAAAGAAATTTCAAGAAAATTATTTTTTTAATTGAAATTTTAAGATTTGAGCTTAAATGGCCCGCCCCTTCAGGAAAAAAATTTCAAGAAAATTATTTTTTATTAGAATTTTAAGGTTGGAACGCAAAGGGGCTGGGCCCCGGGGATATAGTCCCCCCCTGCCCCCCTGCTGCGGCCCTGTTAAAGGCTATAGAATTGTGCCTCTCTTTTGATTAAGCTGCACTCACATTACTTTTGTTAGAGTCAATTGCAACTATTCTTATAAATATTTTTGGCCAAATTGTTTTAATAACAAATCCAATTTTATTGATTATGAAATAAAATTCAAAAATTTTGACTTACAAATTCTCATTGTTTGGAAACATTCTAACCAAGCGGATCCAGGAGAGTTTTTTTTTTTTTAGGGGGGGAGGGAAGAGGGTAATTGGTGTGACTGACTCCACAACCTTCACTTACTTTAGGTAATTTAAAGTTGCATTCTAGAATGGCTTACCAGAATATAAATACTAATCAAATTTTTAAGTATTAATTTTTAAAATTTTATATTTAAAATATAATTTAATTTCCAAGAAAAATATTTTTTTTTTTTCAAATCTCGGGGGAGGGGGTAGTTATCCCCTTTACCACCTTTAACCTCACAAATAAATAAATTTAATTATGATTATAATGATGAAGGAAGAGAGGATGTCAGCCAAAAAGGAGCCTCTATCGAATAAAAAATCTCCACTAAGAAGACGTTTCGGGTTTAATTAGATAAATCCATCATCAGTTCTTACTCAGATAGCACAGTACGTCTTATGTACGTACATAAGACGCACAATTCGTCTATGATTATAATGATGAAGGAAGAGAGGATATCAGCCAAAAAGGAGCCTCTATCGAATAAAAATCTCCACTAAGAAGACGTTTCGGGTTTAATTTATTTAAAACGCACAATTCGTCTTATGTACGTACATAAGACGTACTGTGCTATCTGGGTATAGTCCAAGATCCCAGAGCCCCCCAGACAATACTTATTTTCTCACAAATAAAATGCATGGGATAAAGTAGTGTTAGTACGTACTTTAAGTGTAAGCATATTTGCAAGGTTGGGCCGTGGGCCAATTATAGGTAACCAAGTGCCAAACATAGGTAAAAATAGTACTAACTATACTTATTTTCTCATTCTTGATTTTTACGTATATTTTTAGAGAATATTGTTAAAAGTTAATAATCAATACTGCCAGACACTTACCATCGGCCATAACTCTTGCCAGACGCTTAACATTATATTATATAGAGGTAAGAGAAAGTAAAAATGATAAAAAATAATTAAAATATTTCTTTGTTTCAGAAGAGAGACAAGACCTAAGGATAAAAAATCCATGCGAGTCATCATTATGATCAAAGAAACAGCACAAACGCAAATGGAATATATTTTTCAAAAAATAAATTTTTTTTTTATAATTGTGAAGTGATCTGCATCGTCTCTTACAATTCTATTAGTGAGAATAAAACGTCACTCACACCAAATCTCGCTCAAATTAAAAGGTATTTATAATTTGCATATTTCTCTTTCATTCTTTTGTTAACTATATTTTCTTTTTGTTATAAAATTTTTAAATAATGAAAACTGAGGGTAAGAGGTGGTGTACATTTTTCTTTCTAATTAAAATTTTATTATTATATATATTTTTTTGAAAATTCTCTTCTAATTAACACATATACACACATACACAAACATACGAATCATATTTAGTAAGAAAAAATAATAATTTTTATATTTTACAGGGGTGGTTATTGCTAGAGGTCGACTTCTCACTTCATTATCAACGTTCGAGCATCGATTTCTAAGCGCACCTAGAGATTTTCTTTCTGCACTGAGTGAGTCCTGACAATCAAATTTTTTTATATTTATTAGTTCATATCACAAATTTCAATTGCATACAGAAATTCTTTCTTTAACAAACCTTTATAACCAAGAACAAAATAATTTCCTTATAAAATTTAAAATTCTGAATTTCCAACATAAATTATAATTCTGCGAACATTTTAACATATAAAAATATCTCTAATTATAATTAAAAAATTTATCTGCTTTCTATATTAGGCCTATAGTAATGGGCTAATTAACACATACATACACTTGGGATGGCATTTATTAAATTCTTTTTTTACTTTCTCTTGCCTATGTATATATGTAATATATATATAGAGAGAAAGTATTGGATTCATGTCAAAAATTCGATGTCGAGATTTTGATGGATTTTCACGTTTTGAGGTCCCTGAATCCAAAAATCTGGTGTGACTGGCGCACAGCACACAACTTTCTCTTACCTTCGGTAATCGAAAGTTGTGTACTGTGCTTGTCACACCAGATTTTTTGTGTCGACATGTATTTAGTTCCCGGCAGTAGGGAATATTTGAATTCAGATGTAAAATTTATAAGTATGGGAAAATATTTATATTTTGTAACCATGACAACCATTTCTCCTCTTTCCTATGAAACACAAGAGTAAAGTGTGCTTCAAACAATTTTGAGGGCAAAACGAGAATATACATTTGAAAGAGCATCTAAAAAATAATTGATTTTTGAATTTTAATCAAAATCGTTAGAGCGAATTTTGAGAAAATCGAAAAAAACTGAAAAAGTACATCAATAAAGTACTAGTACTCGTTGGCCGATTTTGATTAAAAGCTTATTTTTCCGGTCCCGGGGGTGTTTAACTTAAATATAAAATTTCAGCCTCATAGCTCAATTCCTTCATGCTTAAAAGTGAACACAGACACACCCACCCACTCCACAGACAGACCATGTCGCGAAAACCACTTTTTGGATTCAGGGGACCTCAAAACGTGAAGATCCATCAAAATCTCGACATCGAATTTTTGACATGAATCCAATACTTTCTCTCTATATATATATTACATATATACATAAATAAGAGAAAGTAAAAAGTGGTTTTCGCGACATGGTCTGTCTGTGTGTCTATGTGTCTGTGAACAAAATATCTCAGGAACTAAAAGAGTTACGAGGTTGAAATTTTATATTTAAGTTAAGCACCCCAACAAGGGGTGAAAATAAGCTTTTGAACAAAATCGGCCAAAAGTACTCTGTCTGTGGGTGGGTGTTCAATTTTTAAGCATGAAGGAATTGAGCTATTAGGCTGGAATTTTATATTTAAGTTAAACATCCCCCGGGACCGGAAAAATAAGCTTTTAATCAAAATCGACCAAAGATTATTAGTACTTTACTGATGTACTTTTTCAGTTTTTTTCGATTTTCTCAAAATTTGCTCCGATTTTTTTTTTTAAATTCAAAAATCAATTATTTTTTAGTTGCTCTTTAAAATGTATATTCTCATTTTGCAATTGAAATCTTCTGAAGACCACTTTACTCTTGTATTTCAAAGGGAAGATAGGAGAATTGGTTGCCATGGTAACAAAATATAAATATTTTCCCATACTTATAAATTTTACATCTGAATTCATATGTTCCGTACTGTCGGGAACCAAATACATGTCGACACAAAAAATCTGGTGAGACAAGCACAGTACACAACTTTCGATTACCGAAGGTAAGAGAAAGTTGTGTGCTGTGCGCCAGTCACACCAGATTTTTTAAATAACTTTATTTGTTCGAGAATTTTTTTACTTTTTTCAAATATCAATCAATTAAACAATTTTTTTTTTTAATAATGAATAATCGAAATGAATAGGATTGCTTGCTGTTATAAATTTTTCTATTTTTTGTGATTATACATTTTTCGCGGTGTAGGTTTATCGGGTATTTTTCTTTGCTTCAAATGGGAAATTAACATTAATTAAATTGGAATTTTTACCTCAATTCATTCAGATAATATATTACCAAAAATTAATTTTTTTTTAACTGACTACATAGGCTACTTGATTTGTTTCTAATGTACAAGATAAAATAATTACTTTTTCTCTAATCTAAAAAAAAATATCTTTTTCTTTGTTCGGTTATGATTTTTTCTGTTGGTGGTGGGTTCAAAAATTAGCAATTTGAATCAATTAAATTATATAAAAATTTTTATCATCTATATAGGGGAATTCCATTGTTATTGATAAACAGAGAATTTTAAGGAATTTCTTAAATAATCTAATAACCCTCTAATCCCATGTTTATTAATACATAATTAAATAGGTCTAGAGCAGTGATTTCCAACCTGGGGCGATCGCCCCAAGTGGGCGATTTGGGTTTTCAGGGGGGCGATAAATAAGCGAGGGGCGTTTGGGAGGCGATGAGTATTCAAAGAGAGAAAAACTATTAGTTTACTAAAATTTAAAAGAACAAAAATCAAAGAAAAAATTCTCCTATTTACTGGATGGTCAGGATAGAAGAGGACAAAAAATTCTCATAAAAATAACATAGTCTGAAGATAATTCCAATCTAGAATCGAAACGCCACTTTTGTTTTCATTAAATAAAGATTGACCGAAAAAGATACATTTTTGTTATTTTCTTCATATTTTTAAATTTTTAGAAGTTCGGGTAAAGATAAAGAATAAAAACCTTGCTTAGTACTCCTAGGGTCAGGAGTATTTTTTTAAATAAATTTTTGCCATTGATTGTGGTTTATTTTAGTTAGTAATTAATAACACGTCGGGCCATGAATCAAATTTGGAGGGATGAAAAGGAATATTTTAGCCTTAACATTTCTTCAGAAGGTCTAGAGAAGTGAAAAGTTAAAAAACATTAACATTTGGATCCAAGGGGGATGTGGGGGAGGATTTTGTCCCTTAAAATGCCAAAATAATCGTTAAAAATGATCGATTTTTTTTTATTTTTTCACAATTTTTTCACTGATTTTCTACATATTCCAGCTGACAGACCCACCTCACCCTTCCTTAAACATCCCTCAACTAAAAAAAAATATATAGGATAAAGCGGGTTGGGTGTGAGCGATTCCGAAGCCCTTGCAAGAAGATGGAAGATTCACAGCTCAGTTGGTCAAATTGGCAAATACGCGGCCAACTTTTATTTTTTTGGGCTGATCTTTACAAATTTAAAGTTAAATTTAAGGATTCTTCTATGTCCTTCACTATTTCCATATTTTATCTAAAGGGGTAGAAATTATTTCTTGTCAATGTTCGAAAAAAATTCTTCTTGTAAGGGCTTCGGAATCGCTCACACCCCACCCGCTTTATCCTATATATTTTTTTTAGTTGAGGGATGTTTAAGGAAGGGTGAGGTGGGTCAGTCCGCAGGAATATGTAGAAAATCAGTGAAAAAATTAGAAAAAATCAGAAAAAATCAATCATTTTTAACGATTTTTTTGCATTTTAAGGGACAAAATCCTCCCCCACATCCCCCCTTTGATCCAAATGTTAATGTTTTTTAACTTTTCACTTCTCTAGACCTTCTGAAGAAATGTTAAGGCTGAAATATTCCTTTTCATCCCTCCAAATTTGATTCATGGCCCTATAATTAACGAAAAGGGGTGGAAAAAAGTAGGGGACAATCAATTTGGACCATGTAAATTTTTATGTATGTACAACAGATATACCAGTCTTTCCCAACTGTGGGCCGCAGCTGTTCTCATGGGGCGCCTTGAAAATTTTCCTATACAAAATATATTAATTTTTTGCTATTAGTGGAAAAATTAAATGAAAAGGGGGGCGATAGGTGTTAGACAACCTCCAGAAAGGGGCGATGGGCCAAAAAACGTTGGGAACCACTGGTCTAGAGGGATGGAGGGGCAAATTACTTGAATCTATACTCATCTTTTCTTTTCTATTTTCCATAAAAATCACTCGATTTTCTTTTTAAATAGAAAGATTTGTTAAACTAAAAAAAAAAATAATCTTCAATTAATGTTCAATCCATTTTACAAATTTTCAAAAAGAAACAAACCCTTAAGAAAATTGTACAAAAATGAATTATTATATCTTTCAAAAAAACAACTCAATCACGTAATTAAAACATTATTAATAAATAGTCCATTATCCATATGAATCGAGGTAAAAATTCCAATTTAAATTATATTATTTCAAGGAAAGCAAAATTTCTGATTTAACCACACCACGAAAAATAAATAATAGGGTGGTTTAATTAACTTAAAGAAATCATTAAAGAACTAATAAAAAAAGATAGATTTTTAATAACCCTATCTTCCTCAATTTTAATTATGTTTAAAGCATCTGAATGTTTAAATTCATTCTCGTTCTTGTGCCATAGCAGTGGCAGAGTATTCCCCTCTTGTGCTAGGGGTTTAAATAATATCCCTTGGGCTAATTAAGATAGAATAATGACATGCACCTTGATTTTTAATAAATATATTAAATTGTACCAACTGTCAAAGTTCCTCAGCATAAATCTGTTCATATTTTTAATTTTTTACTTTCTCTTACCTATGTATATATGTAATATATATATAGAGAGAAAGTATTGGATTCATGTCAAAAATTCGATGTCGAGATTTTGATGGATCTTCACGTTTTGAGGTCCCCTGAATCCAAAAAAGTGGTTTTCGCGGCATGGTCTGTCTGTCTGTGTGTGTGTCAGTGTGTCTGTGTGTCTGTGAACAAAATATCTCAAGAACGAAAAGAGCCAGGAAGTTGAAATTTTATATTTAAGTTAGGCACCCCCATGGGACGTCACACGAAGCTTTTGAACAAAATCGACCAAAGAGTACTAGTACTTTACTGATGCACTTTTTCAGTTTTTTTCGATTTTCTCAAAATTTGCTCCAACGATTTTTTTTTAAATTCAAAAATCAATTATTTTTTAGATTCTCTTTAAAATGTATATTCTCATTTTGTGATTGAAATCTTCTGAAGACCACTTTACTCTTGTTCTCCATAGAAAAGATAGGAGAAATGGTTGCCATGGTAACAACATAAAAATATTTTGCCATACTTATAAATTTTACATCTTGAAAATCGAATGTACCCTATTGTCGGAAACTAAATACATGTCGACACAAAAAATCTGGTGTGACAAGCACAGTACACAACATTCGATTACCGAAGGTAAGAGAAAGTTGTGTGCTGTGCGCCAGTCACACCAGATTTTTTTTCTATCGCCCAAATAACACTTCATAAGATGAGTCAAATAATTATTCTGCAAATATAAATATTCCAATATTAGGATTAGAATTAAAAAGAATATTTGTGAAAGGATTAAGGGATAAATAAAACAATGATTTAATAAAATAATCTTTATTGAATATTTAATTATTGAATAGGATAATAGGTAAATATTTCTTTGTTTCAGAAGAGAGACCTTAGAAAAAAACATCCATGTTCGTCATCATTATTCATCAGCAAGCAAAGCAAGTCTTTTAGTTGAATTCATCTCTGTGCAAAAATATTCTCTTCAATTGGGATTCTATTAGTGAGAATAAAAGGACACACACACCTCATCTCACTGCAATTAAAAGGTATTTATAATTTGCATATTTCATTTTCATAAAGGATTAACATTTTATTTTTCTATTTTCTTTCTTAACATATATTTATAAAATTATCCTTTTTTTCGTTGATAGTTTGGGCTGGAAGTTGAAATTATTAAGTAGGAGAAGGAAACCAGCGCCTCTTTTCCACCATACACACTATTTATTTGCAAATATTTCTCAACCCGAAATATTTGCAAATAAATAGTGTGTATGGTGGAAAAGAGGCGCTGGTTTCCTTCTCCTACTTAATATTATCCTTTTTTTTATTGATGAATCCAGAGGGTGATAAGGGGTGTACATTAGGGTAGTTCTTGGTTATAGGTATGGTTTTCTGAAATTTTAAAATTTGCTGCCCCCACCCTGGGAACATTCTAAGAGAGAAAAATATTTTTTTTTAATACACTTTTTTCTCATACACACTCCCACTCACACACACATTCACAGTCTTTTCGGCAACTTAGGCCATTTAAGACTTTAAACAATACTTGTTATTTGTAAATATATCTATTGGGCGTTCAGGCATTCTTATTTAAGCCATTTGGTATCCAAGTGTCCCGGGTGTACACAGTCGCGAATTAAGACAATATAAGGCCCTAGGCTCAAAAAAAAAAAAAAATTAAGCCCCGGATAATAAAATTGTCTTTGGATATTAATTAATAGGTATTATAAATTAAAATAATGATTGAATTTCATAATCAATTGATAAATTTTGTATAAAAATGAAATGAAATTTTATATCACGATCAAAATTATGATAATCAATTTTGAAGGCCCCTCTACGACGAGACCCTAGTGCGCCTTGCTTATGATCCGCCACTGGGTGTACATCTTTCTTTCCCATTTAAATATCATTATTATTTTTCTTAAAAATAAGTATGTTAAAAAAATCGTTTATCATTATTATTGTATTTTTTTTTTATAAACTCTCTCTTTCTACACACAACCCACGAATCTCATTTAATTTTTTTTTTTTTACAGGGGTGTCTATTGCTAGAGGTCGACTTCTCCCTTCATCATCTTCTCGTTTGAGCATCCACGTCTCTCCCTTTGCACTTGGTAAGCCCTGACCAAATTTTTTCAATTTATTAGTTCAAATCACAAATATTACATTTTCTTGGAAAGGTCTATCTCTTAAAATCTCGGTTATAAAAAAAACCCTTATTTTATTTGTTAAGACATACATATTTGAAGTCTTTTAGTTGGATTGACCCCGAGCCAGGAGCCAGTCGATTGAGCTCTACAGTATCTCTCTTTTGATTAGGCCTCCCACACGATTCTTTATGAACATGATTTGGGGAGGATAATAGGGGTAATAATCATTTATTGGATTCAAGTTCCAGATTCAAATTAGCATTAATAAAGAACTATTTGTATTTGGATTATTATAATTTATATTGATAATATTAATGTTTTCTATCCAAAAAAAGGGACTGGAAGGAAACCTCGAAATTTGTCTAGGGAGCCAAGTTCCCCCCGAAGGCAGGCATTGCGACTAGTATGCTTAAAAAATTAACCAATTTTTTAAATGTTACATTATGTTTAAATGGTGTAACCTGGGTGTATATCTCCTCTTCTAATTAAAATATCAATACCATTTTTACTTTCTCTTACCTATGTATATATGTAATATATATTTAGAGAGAAAGTATTGGTTTCATGTCAAAAATTCGATGTCGAGATTTTGATGGATCTTCACGTTTTGAGGTCCCCTGAATCCAAAAAAAGTGGTTTTCGCGACATGGTCTGTCTGTGTGTCTGTCTGTCTGTGTGTGTTCAATTTTAAGCATGAAGGAATTGAGCTATGAGGCTGAAATTTTATATTTAAGTTAAACACCGCCCGGGACCGACAAAATAAGCTTTTAATCAAAATCGGCCAAAAAGTACTAGTACTTTACTGATGTACTTTTTCAGTTTTTTTTCGATTTTCTCAAAATTCGCTCTAACGATTTTGATTAAAATTCAAAAATCAATTATTTATTAGATGCTCTTTCAAATGTATATTCTCGTTTTGCCCTCAAAATTGTTTGAAGCACACTTTACTCTTGTGCTTCATAGGAAAGATAGGAGAAATGGTTGCCATGGTAACGGAATTTAAATCTTTTTCTTTTTATTAGATTAAAAATCAATTATTATTTAAATTCCCATTTATTTTTATTTTATTTCTGCCTGTAATGTTTCGGAGAAAACATATATATCTCTCTCTCTCTCTCACAAAATTATCATCTCTCTTTCTACGCGTTTTAAACTTTCCACCTAATCTTCGCATTTGACCAATGTTAATTTTCTATAGGGATTTGTATGTTAATTTCGATTCAAAAGGGGGTCCCCTTTGGAACTTTTTACGCATTTAAAATTTTTTTTTCCAATTATGAAATTTTGTATTTATTTACGAATCTATATTGTGTATAAAATGTCCAAATATGAGATTAAAATTTTGAAAAATAACCATAGTTTATTTGAAGCAGTCAACATTTAAAATGCAAGTTTGAAACTAAGGTGCTATGGGAAACTAAATATATCTCGACACAAAAAATCTGGTGTGACCAGCACGGTGCGCAACTTTCTCTTACCGAAGGGTAAGAGAAAGTTGTGTGCTGTGCGCCAGTCACACCAGATTTTTTTTTTAATTTTTCGTTCCTGACAAATTTACTCTTCCTGTTAACACAGACTTAATTTTTTTTTGTATGAAATTATTATTAAATACTAATTTTTGTTATTTTTTTCTCTTACAGGGGCTCGTAGGCTCCCTCTTCTACCATCATCGACCTTGTTGCTATGGCAGAAACATTCAGCTCTCTTCGGTCTCTCTCTCTGTGAGCAGGTAATTTTGATATTTGCTTCCTAAATTATTTATATATACCCCCATATAGAAATTTAGTTTATTTTTTCCTAGACATAAATTTAATAATAAGTTGAAGGCTTATTCATTGCTTCTAAATAATTTGAATATTTCTAAAATCTAAAATATTTTGAATATTTTGGTAATATTCTCATTGGATAGGGAACTCAACGCTTTGGATGGAATTGAAGTAGAACCCTGGGGCGGGGTTTATTTTTATATATTCCTTTCCCACGGACTATAAGAGAATTTGTATTTATTATTAAGATATATGATTTTAAAATTAATAATAAAACCGCGCTCGTGTTAGCTAATTTTTGATTTCTTATAAATGTTTTGAAATCTTTTAGTCAATTTTCGAATATTTTCTTTATTATTTTTCATATTTTTTCAAGTTAATTATTATCTTAGGTATTGCAATTAGAGCGATTTCATTTTAAACAGCCTGCAGCTGCAAAAAGATGCACATGACCCTACTCGGCTGCGATAAACAGTTCATTAGATTTAAAAAAGTTAAAGCAACTCGTGCAAATTGATTTAATATTATTTAAAATCTAATTAACCTATTAGCGAACTTTATCTCAGGTGGGCCACACACAGGTATTGGCATCTGCGAATTGTTTTAAACCAAATCGCAAAGCCTAAGGAAATAATTAACTATCGAAAATACTCTACTTATAATTTAGAAATTCCGTTTTAACGATCCATATTTTAATGTTAAAGTCTTAAATATATTAATGACAATATATGTAAATACAAATAATTAGTCTCGTTGTGTTAGTCTCGTTCCTGAGTTCTACATTACCTTGTAAAGGTTGCAGAGACGGCGCTACGGGGGGGGGGGGGCTGATTTTATAGCTTATATTATAAGTTATAAAATTTCACCCCCATGTTATATTATAACATATATAACCTTCATATTAATTTTATTTTATTTTTGTAAAATAGGGAAATTGAATTTTTTCAGTTTTTTCAACTTTGGACACCCCTAATACAAGTTTTTCCATCCTTGAATAAGAAAAAAAAATATTTTTACGATATTCTCTTGTTGTTTAGCTTTTCAAAAATCACTTATTCGTGACAGGGGCGTATATAGAAATTTTTTTCGGGGGGCCCGAACTCAAAAAATTTTTCTGAGGAAAATTTTTTTTTAAGAAACTATAGACTACTTTTTTTCACACGAAATTTTTTGAGGAACATTTTTTCTATTGCGGAACCAAAGTTGTTCATCCTGCGGAAAAATTTGTTGCGCTGATGTCTGTATATCCCTATATATGTATATGTGTTTGGGAAATTTCGGGGGGGGGGCCGGGCCCCCCCCTTAAATACGCCCCTGATTCGTGACAATCTGAAAATATTTAACGAAATTATAAATACAAATACCACGGCAACAAAAAAAAAAAAATGTCTTTTGTTCCCCTGAACAATCTAGCTCATTTTTTTTTAACATAATATATAAGCTGCTAGGTACATTATCAATATTAATTATCAATTTAATATTAATATTTTTTTATATTTTCAGGGATTCATCTCGATTTCTGCATGCCAGCCATTGCATATGCGACGTTCCAGTGGAGCCTTGAAGTCAACCAACTGGTGAGTTTGTTCATATTTTATATTTCATTTTTAATTTCAAAGCACAAAGCCCATTGTATCCTACAATTTGCTTTATCTTTGTTCTAAAAATTTATTTTATCTTGAACCTTAATCATCTATTAAAAAAAATATTCAGAAGCCAAAATTTCAGCCCGCGCCTTTTGTTCACTTGTAAATTTTTTAGGGAAGGTTTTGGAAAATACTTTCTCTCTCTCTTTATATTTCATAAATATATAGGGTAAGAGAAAGTAAAAAATATGTAAGTGAATAAAAAATTTAAATAATTATTTGGATTCTTCATCAGAGTCTTCGAGATAAAAAATTTAAATCTTGTTTGATAGTATAGTTGTAGTAATAGAGAGTGTATTGTAATCGTAAAAAAATTCGACTTCGAGATTTTGATGTTTCTCCACGTTTTAGACCTCCCTGAGTCCAAAAATACCATTTTGGGCATTATGTCTGTGTGTCCGTGTGTCTGTGTGTGTCTGAACACGATTGCTTAAAAACCAAAGCAGCTAGAAGGATGAAATTTGGTAATAATAATAAACCAAGATCAAGAATGAAAAGACATTTATAATATAAAGGGAGATCTTCTTTTCCATTGCATTAAAAAATAATGTATACAAAATTTGAATTCATTTGCAAAACAGTAACACATGGCCCACCCACCGCCTTTGAAGTTTGAGAATTTTCAAAATTTTCTTAAAACTAAACATTCCCTTTGATTTCCTCGGCACAAGGAACTAAATTAATTTTACATTCCAATTAAACTAGGAATTTATTATTTAGAATACTTTATTGATAAAAATTATCTTAATGAATTCATTAAAGAACTAATAAAAAAAGATCGATTTTTAATAACCCTATTCAATTTTCCTCAATTTTAATTATGTTTCAAGCCACTGAATCTTTAAATTCATTCTCGTTCTTGTGCTAGTAGGGGTTTAAATAATATCCCGTGAGCTAATTAGGATAGAATGTGCCTTGAATTCTAATTCTAAAGAGAGATAGATGAATTTGTATCATCTGTCAAGGTTCCTCAGCATAAATCTGTTCATTTTTTAATTTCAATATTATTTGTCTTCAACGATTATATAAAATTAACAAATGTGTGAGTATGTTTAGTCAAATCCGAATTGAGGTATTGAATATTAATATCTTATTTAAATGAATAGATCTCGAAAATTATTTAAATAAAATGAAATACAGGAGTTGTCGGAGTTATCAAAAGAAATTTCAATTACTCGATTTTCTGTTTTACAGAATTTAACTGTTCATCCTCCTTAGCTATTTATTCAACAAGGGATGATTGACGAGGGTGTATGGCCTTTTTAAGTATTTTAAAAATAACCTAAGGTAAAAAATTTTTTCGGACGGGAAAAAATTTTGGTTCCGCGCTAGGAAAAATGTTCCGCGGGCGGCAAATTTTGGTTCCGCGAAAAAAAAAAAAAATTTTGAGATCAGGGAAAATTTTAAGGAGGGGGCGGCAAATTAAATTTTTAAAGTTTTTTTTTTGGGGGGGGGCGGCGCAAAAAAAATATCTTGCCTAGGGCGGCAGAATAGCTTGCGCCGGCCCTGTATAAAGGCAGATCTTTTCCATTGCATTAAAAAATAATGTATACAAAATTTGAATTCATTTACAAAACAGGAACACATGGCCCACCCACCGCCTTTGAAGTTTGAGAATTTTCAAAATTTTCTTAAAACTAAACATTCTCATTGATTTCCTCGGCACAAGGGACTAAATTAATTTTACATTCCAATTAAACTAGGAATTTATTATTTAGAATATTTTATTGATAAAAATTATTTTAATGAATTCATTAAAGAACTAATAAAAAAAGATCGATTTTTAATATAAACCCCCCCCCCCCATTTTAAATTTTATTATCATTTAAATCTACAAAAGTCTCCCTCCCTCTCTTTTTTGATTCGGGTTCCACCAGTTAGTTTTTTTGAATAGGTGGGTTGCCTTTTTTACTTTCTCTTACCTATATGTGTATGTTAATTCAGGGTGGCTGCAGACCTGGAAAACATTAAAAACCTGGAATTATCATGGAAATATCTGGAAATTTATTATAACTTTTTATTCAATTAATTATATCTGACACTGAGAAAAAAATAATTTCTATTAAATTTCTATATTCTCGCGCCTTCTAAAGCTATGTCAAATTAGTTTTTAAATTGTTTTTGCTATGTGACTCAAGAAATTCGTTGAAACAAATTTTTTTATCATTAAATTTCAATAAAAAAGAACATTAATTTTTTACTTTCTCTATATGTCAATATATAGAGATGAAATAGGCTATTGGATTCATGTCAAAAATTCGATGTCGAGATTTTGATGGATATACACGTTTTGAGGTCCCCTTAATCCAAAAAGTGGTTTTCGCTACATGGTCTGTCTGTGTGTGTGTCTGTCTGTCTGTGTCTGTGAACAAAATATCTCAAGAACGAAAAGATCTAGGAGCTTGGAATTTTTTATTTAAGTTAGGCTCACCTCTGGCACGTGACACGAAGCTTTTGAAGAAAATTGGCCAAAAAGTTCTAGTACCTTACTGATTCACTTTTTGACTATAAAGGCTACATTAAATCTAAATATACTTTTAGAAAGATTGGTTCAATACCCCCGGGCTACAAAAGTTTCGCCACACCTGTTACTATGGAAAGGTATGAACGAGTAAAAAAAAAAAATACTATATATAGGTAAAAGAAATTAAAAATAGTTTAAAATCAAGCAAAAGACGTTGTAACGTTAAAAAGCAACCGGCTGTGTAGAAGACACGGCTAACACATGATTTTTTGTTATTATTTGAATTAAATTAAATTCAAACAATTTAACGATTTCTTGAGACAAGGTTATATTGTATCAAGAAGTTCATAAGAAAAGTATTTTTTTTCTCAGTGTCAGATATCAGTGATTGAGTAAATATTTACTCATCTCATCATCTATATTTTTTGAACTCATTATCATACAGTAAAAAGAAGGATCATTATTCAATCATAGATTGAAAAAATAAATATAAGTAAAGTCAGGATAGAAGAAAAGGAGAACAAAAACAACAGCTAGTCGTATTTCATTATTTTAATTCCCATCATGTTGACGTTTCGATTCCCCCAGCCCATTCTGAGGATGATCCCAACCGGAATCGAAACGTCAACATGTTGGGAATTAAAATAATGTCTGTCTGTCTGGGTTCTTTTACTTTCTCTTACCCTATATGTGAAATATATATAGAGAGAGAAAGTATTGTTTATTAATTTGTTTTTACGCTAATTTTTTTAAACTATCTACATTATTGATTTGTTTGTAATTTGAAAGATATAATAATTACTTTGTGTCTAATCTCTTCGATCGGTAATGTAATGTAGTAATAGGGGTGGTTTTTTCTGGATGTGGTGGGTTAAAATAGCCACTGAATCAAATAAATTATATAAAATTATTTATCATTTAATTTAGGGAACAGACAATTTCAAAATATCTTAATTTTTCTAAAAAAAAAAAAACATCTCCATTCTTCGTCCCTTATCAATTAATAACACTGTGCGGCAAAATGAAACTTTTTTCTGGCCCCGAGATAATTCCTTCAGATTCTTAAGTAAAATGACCTCCTGAATCCAAATATGACCTCCGTTTTCCCCCAGCACGTACCGTTTTCGGGGGGAGCCCCTATTTATTTCCACCCCTTTTCGTTAATTATAGGGCCACGAAAAAAATTTGGAGGGATGAAAAGGAATATTTTAGCCTTAACATTTCTTCAGAAGGTCTAGAGAAGTGAAAAGTTAAAAAACATTGACATTTGGATCCAAGGGGGGGATGTGGGGGAGGATTTTGGCGCTTAAAATGCAAAAAAATCATTAAAAATGATAGATCTTTTTTATTTTTTCACAATTTTTTCACTGATTTTCTACATATTCCAGCTGACAGGCCCATCTCACCCTTCCTTAAACATCCCTCAACTAAATAAAAATATATAGGATAAAGCGGGTGGGGTGTGAGCGATTCCGAAGCCATTGCAAGAAGATGGAAGATTCACAGCTCAGGTCAAATTGGCAAATATGCGGCTATAACTTTCATTTTTTGGGCTGATCTTTACTAATTTAAAGTTAAATATACGGATTCTTCTATGTTTATCTAGTTAAAGTTTGAAAAAAATTATAATCTATGAAATATAAAGTAACATTTTTGTAAATAAATCAGGTGTAATAGGTTTTTATTGTACTTATATTGTTGTATTATTGTATTTAAATTGTTTTGGTTATACAAATTTTGTAAAAATATATTTTGTAACGACTTTTAGCCCAATGTCGGTAAGCCAAAGGGGCAGAATAAAAAAAAAAAAATCCGGAAAAATATGATATTTATAAAAGCAAATTTATTTAAAGAAAAATCTACATGGGGATAGAATCCGTATATTTAACTTTAAATTAGTAAAGATCAGCCCAAAAAATGAAAGTTATAGCCGCATATTTGCCAATTTGACCAACTGAGCTGTGTATCTTCCATCTTCTTGCAAGGGCTTCGGAATCGCTCAAACCCCACCCGCTTTATCCTATATATTTTTTTTTAGTTGAGGTATGTTTAAGGAAGGGTGAGGTGGGTCTGTCAGCTGGAATATGTAGAAAATCAGTGAAAAAATTGGGAAAAATCAGAAAAAGTCGATCATTTTTAATGATTTTTTTGCATTTTAAGGGACAAAATCCTCCCCCACATCCCCCTCTTGGATCCAAACGTTAATGTTTTTTAGCTTTTCACTTCTCTAGACCTTCTTAAGAAATGTTAAGGTTAAAATATTCCTTTTCATCCCTCCAAATTTGATTCATGGCACTATAATTAACAAAATGGGGTGGAAATAAATAGGGGGCTCTCCCCCGAAAACCGTACGTAGTGGGGGAAAACGGAGGTCATATTTGGATTCAGGAGGTCATTTTACTTAAGAATCTGAAGGAATTATCTCGGGGCCGGAAAAAAGTTTCATTTTGCCGCACAGTGTTATCCAAAAGAAACAAGCCCTTAAGAAAATTGGATAAAAAAGATTTATTATACCTTTCCAATAAATACATTCTTTTCTAGCTAGCTTTTGTTTGTCTGTTTAATAGAGTCGCCCGTTAGTTAGGCAACCCGGAGTGTTCCCTAGCTGCGGGCTTAAAACGTTACGCACGGCGTTTTAAGCTTTGCGCAACTCAACGGAGCACGCAATGCGTTTTACGCACCGACTTTTATATTTAAACATGAGAAAGGAAAGGATTACGGAGAAATTAAAACAATTATTTAATCAAATAATCTTTATTGAATAGTTAAAATATGACGATAGAAGAGGATAAACATAATAAATAGAAATTTCTTTGTTTCAGAAGCGAGACCTTAGGAAAAGGAAATGCATCTGCGCCAAGGGGGCCAAGGGGCCAGTCGATTGAACTCAGCTCACTGCAAAGTGCCTCCTCTATTGCGATTCTATTAGTGAGAATAAAACGTCACACACACCTACTCTCTCCACAATTAAAAGGTATTTATAATATGCATATTTCACTTGCATAAAGGGTTATATTTTCTTTCTTAAAACATATTTATAAAATTATCCTTTGTCTAAAAACTAGAAACCAGAGGGTGTAAAAGGGTGAAAATAATCTTTTAAACAAAATCGGACAAAAAGTAGCCTACTAGTACTTTACTGATGTTTTTTTTCGATTTTCTCAAAATTCGCTCTAACCAATTGGATTAAGATTCAAAAATTAATTATTTTTTGATGCTCTTTAAAATGTATATTCTCATTTTGCCTTCAAAATTGTTTGAAGCTCACTTTATTCTAGTACTTCATAGGTAAGATAGGAGAAATGGATTTTACATTTTACCATGCTAATAAAATATAAATATTTTTGTATGCTTATTAATTTTACAACTTGATTCCTGTAGCCCAACGGCCACCGGCCAAACGGGCAAAATAAATAAAAAAGAAAGTTGAATTCCGCCCGCGGGCTTGTATACCAAGCCCAAATTGATAATAATTAGGCAAGGGGAACTCGATGACAACGATGAATCCTTGTTTTTGGTTCTGGGCCATGATTGGGGACTAGGATTGCATTGAATCATTACTGATCGAAATGAATAGGTTCGGCTTGCCAAAATAACTT
>JAKCPI010018747.1:0-13278 GCA_023213315.1 Euborellia annulipes | reverse complement strand
TTTTGAACAAAATCGGCCAAAAATTACTAGTACTTTAGTGATGTACTTTCCAGTTTTTTTTTTTTTTTTTATCTCAAACTTCGTCCCTACGATTTTGTTTGAAATTTAAAAATCAATTATTTTTTTTTAGATTCTCTTTAAAATGTATATTCTCTGGAAATCTTTTGAAGCCCAGTTTACATCTTGTACTTCATAGGAAAGATAGGAGAAATGGTTGTCATGGTAACGGAGTTTAAAAAATGTTTCCGATTAAAATTCATAATCAACTATTTTTTGCCCCCTCGGGGCTTGGTGTAGTTGGTAGCGCGCCTGCCTTGTATACCATGGGTCGCGGATTCGGATCCCAGGCAGTCCGATGAATACTGCAATCAAGGGCGGATACAAGAGTGGTAAAGGGGGTAATTACCCCCCCCCCGAGATTTGAAAAAATACTTTTTTCGAAAAAAAGAATTTATTTTTAATGTAAAATTTTAAAAATGAATACTTAAAAATTTGATTTGTATTTATATTCTGGCAAACAAGTACAGAATGCGCCTTTAAAGTACCGAAATTAAGAAAAAAATAGTGTGCTGTGCGACGAGTCACACCAGATTATCCCCCCTCCCTCCCGAGAAATACCCCTGGATCCGCCCTTGACTGCAATTAATAATTACTAAAATCCTGAGTATTGTTTAAAGTCCTATATGGCCTAAGTTGCCGAAAAGACTGATGTGAGGGTGTATGAAAAAAAAAAACTATTTTTAAGAGCCTACTCTTTAAAAAGTATATCAGTAAAATTTTTGTGAAAATTCTTCGAAGTACACTTTACTGATGTATCAAAACTTTTTCAGTTTTTTCGATTTTCGCAAAAATTAGCTTTTGATTAAAATTTATAAATGAGAAAATTGTGTGCTATGCGTCCACTACCACCAAATTTTTATAAATACGAGTAACTATAAGACCTATATATACCAAAGACCCAAAAATTACCTTTTCTTCTGTCTTCGTGTGTATTTGCTTTTTTCACCAGATTTTTTTTGTTTGAATGGGTTCATAGTGTCCGAAGACCTATAATTCTTTCAAAAAAAGACCTATAGTCACATGCAGCCAGGAAGAAAACAAAAACAAAAGGAGAAGCATAAAGGGGAAACTCTAACTGCGGGAACTGAGAAGATGCCTGTTGAGGTTAGACTTGAAAGTCTGAAGATTGTAGGTCTTGGGGAAGATAGACGCAGGTGAGATTGTTCCAATCACGGGAGGTCATGGGGACAAAGGAAGAATGAAATTGATTTACGTTCTGTTAGTCGTGATCTGAACAGCATAGGGATGCTGGGAAGATGCCTCTCTTGTGTTCCGTGAATATGTTGCATTGGGTGGGATAATTGATTTTAAATTCGGCAGAGCATTCCCCCCCCCCCCCCCCCGACCATGGTAATACCTGTAGAAGAGAGATAGTGAAGATACTCTTCTTCTATGATCTTAGGCCTACACGTAAATTTAAAAAATATATATTTATCAATTACTCTAAGATTATAAGATTTGAATAGAGAGCTTCTCAGAAATTAATTTTTTTTTTTTACTTTTTTCGGCATTTGAGGCTTTTCTTATTTATTTTATTTTAAGCGAAAGTTCAAGAAAAAAGCTACAAGCCAATTGTTAATAAATTTTTTCTAACAATCATCGCGTTAAAGTATAAGATAGCTAAGTAGCCTATGTTTGTAATTTCAATTTTCTCGAAATTTACAAAGCCGCACTTGGTTTCTGAGACCTTCGGCGCTTTTAATGCAAATTTTAAATTTATTCCTTTTTTTTCTCTTCCATACTTATATAATTACGAATAATAATTTTAAAATTTGGTTATTTGCGTATTAAAGGTAAACACTTAATAATGAGGAAACATTTTTCAGAAAATCCTCAATTTTGAAATTATTAAGGAATTTTATTATATTCTAGGAATGAAGCGCATTTTCCTCATTAAATATAACCATGTGTTCTCGGGTAAATTATAGCCCTAATGCTTTTAAGCCCTTCTGCCTGATAAAGCCTTTCTTTCTTCTTTTTCAGTAGTTTTTTTTATACTTTCAAAGCCGAGGGAATTTTTTGTTCGATTTTTAAGATCATTAACTCCACTTATCTTCCAAGGAATTTTTCTCCGTGACTTTTCTTCAACAACTAGAGAGGCAAGATCATACAAGCATGAAATCGATCGCTTTTTAAAGAATAACAAAGAAAAATCAAATTGAGATATCTTAACTAAAACTCAAGCTAAAATCTGATAATATAGATACCAAGTGCGGATCCAGAGGTGTTTCTCGAGGGGGGGGGGGTAATCCGGTGTGACTCGTCGCACAGCACACTATTTTTTCTTAATTTCGATAATTTAAAGGCGCATTCTGTACTTGTTTGACAGAATATAAATACAATAGGGGCGTATATAGAAGTTTTTCCGGGGGGGGGGGGCCTCTCAAAAATTTTTCTGGGAAAAAATTTTTTTTCGCGGAACCAAAGTTTTCCGGACACAAAAATTTTTGCCGCCCGCGGAACATTCTCTCTTTTGCGGAACCAAAAATTTTTTTTCCCCCGTCCGTAAAAATATTTTACCTTTTTTTAGAGACGCAAAATTTTTGCCCCAGGCGGAACCAAAATTTTTTCCATGTGCCGCCCGCGGAACCAAAGTTTTTCCCCCATCCGTTAAAATTTCATTTGTATTTTATGCAAATCTAATTTTTAAGTATTCATTTTTTAAATTTTTCATTAAAAATAAATTAAAAAAAAAAGGATTTTTTTCAAATCTGGGGGGGGGGTATTTACCCCCTTTCCACCCCTCCTTGTATCCGCCCTTGATAGATACCGAATGTGTTTTAGTGCCCATAGCCCGAATTTGTACTTGGCTCTAATAAACGAGAACAGTCAAAGCTGTTGCGAAATATATATGGTAAAAAATATAAATACAGCATATATTAATATTTTCTGATAAACTCAAGGCAAAGGCAAGTTCCTTACAAGGGCGGATACAGGGGGTAAAGGGGGTAGTTACCCCTCCGAGATTTGAAAAAAATACTTTTTTTTCGAAAAAAATTTTTAATGAAAAATTTTAAAAATTAATACTTAAAAATTTGATTTGTATTAATATTCTGGCAAACAAGTACAAAGTACGGCTTTAAATTACCGAAATTAAGAAAAAATAGTGTGTTGTGCGACGAGTCACACCAGATAACACCCCCCCCCCCGCGAGACACCTCTGGATCGGCCCTTGGTTCTTTATCCTCCGTTTTATCTCGCACTTTTTAATTATTTGCTAATAAAACTTTTTCCAGAAGAAAAAATCTGGTGTGACTGGCGCATAGCACACAACTTTCTCTTACCTTCGGTAATCGAAAGTTGTGTACTGTGCTTGTCACACCAGATTTTTGTGTCGACATAGATTTAGTTCCCGGCAGTAGGGAATATTTGAATTCAGATGTAAAATTTATAAGTATGGGAAAATATTTATATTTTGTTACCATGGCAACCATTTCTCCTATCTTTCCTATGAAGCACAAGAGTAAAGTGTGCTTCAAACAATTTTGAGGGCAAAACGAGAATATACATTTGAAAGAGCATCTAAAAAATAATTGATTTTTGAATTTTAATCAAAATCGTTAGAGCGAATTTTGAGAAAATCGAAAAAAAACTGAAAAAGTACATCAGTAAAGTACTAGTACTCTTTGGCGGATTTTGATTAAAAGCTTATTTTGTCGGTCCCGGGGGTGTTTAACTTAAATATAATATTTCAACCTCCTAGCTCAATTCCTTCATGCTTAAAATTTGACACACACCCACCCACCCACACACACACCCACCCACACACACACCCACCCACCCACAGACAGACCATGTCGGGAAAACCACTTTTTTGGATTCAGGGGACCTCAAAACGTGAAGATCCATCAAAATCTCGACATCGAATTTTTGACATGAATCCAATACTTTCTCTCTATATATATATTACATATATACATAGGTAAGAGAAAGTAAAAATAATTATACTATTCAATATAATTTATATTAGTAAACTACTTTCTCATCAAAAATAGATTTATTTTAAAAGTATTTATAATTTGTTTCTCTTTCTGAACGGTAAAATTTATTTAGAAGAATTAGGATTTAATTAACTATAAATAAATAATGAGAGATAAAAAGTTTAAGTTGTATATAAAATTTATCGTTATGGCCTTGGATAAGGAACGATAAAAATCATATAAAAAATTTTTCACCTATTGAATTTTCCTACAATATCTTCATTTAGAAATAACTGGAAATTGAGAAACGAATTAAATGCTGCTAACATAAAGGCCCTGTACACAGTATATAATAGCCCAGAACACCTATTAAATTAACAGTTTTGGAAACAAATTTAAAAAATCTGGTGTGACTGGTCGCACAGCACACAACTTTCGATTACCGAAGGTCACACCAGATTTTTTGTGTCGACATATATTTAGTTTCCGACGGTAGGGTACATTCTGATTTTCAAGATGTAAAATTTATCTATTTTGTTACCATGGCAACAAACCATTTTTCCTATCTTTTCTATGGCGTACAATCAGGGGGTGCCGGAACGAATTTGAATCAGGGGGAGGGACAAAAAAAATTTTTTAGAAAATTAAAATAATTTAATATGTTCAAATAGTATAAAACAAAAACAAATCTACTATAAAACTTTAAAAATTTTAAATAAAATCGCGAATTTAATAAAATTAAAAAAAAATTTGCAAATGATTTTATCAAAAATTTTTTTAGGCTATATTTCTACTATTTGAAGGAAATAAATATTTTTAATTTTCTTCTTTTAAATCCATATAAAATGTTTTTAGAAATTAAAAACACAATAGGGTCTATATAAAATATTTTGGAAAAAATGAATTTCTTACTCTTTAAATTCTTTAATTTTTTTAAATCTTAATCCACCCTGAGTAAAAGTATATTAAAGTAATTTGATTAACAAAAATATAGGCCAAATAGAAAGAATATAATGGTAAATAATGGTGACTTAAGAAAAGATAAAAAAAAATGCCGTCAGGCTTGGTGTAGTTGGTAGCGTGCCTACATCGAGTGTTCGGACCCCTGACAGTCCGAAATGGATACCAAATGGCTTAAATAGAAATGCCTGGACCCCCAATAGGTATATTATTAATTAATAACGGTTATCGTATAAAGTCTTATATGGCCTGAGTTGCCGAAAAGACTGTATGTATGTGTGTGTGTGTGAATGTGAGTGTAAATGAGAGTGTTTAAAAAAAAGATAAAAAATAAAAAACAATTTTTTGTAAATGACACCTACACTCCCCCTCCCCTTTTCAACAGCTTATATTCTCCCTCTACCCTTAGTGAAATGCAAAATATTTAATTTCATATTCAAAAGAATCGTTTTTCGCAGTCAAATTATTTGTTTCTATCATTGTTTTTTTCTCAACGATAAAATGCATATTAATTACCTTTAATAAGACGCTCAAGAGGGTGTGTTGGCTGACGGTGAGGTCAGGGTGGGTTACACTATATTAATTATTCACTTTGATTCACTTTAAACATAAAAAACAGAGCAGCGCCTGCCGCGCGACCACACACTCGACTGAACGAGATAAACTTGTCTCTTCTCTCTTCGTATAGGAATAAATAGATGAAAATAACAATTCCCTTTTTATTAAAAGTAAAAAAATACCTTTTGCTCTAATCTAACTATATTTTGAGCTGGAAAAAAATGTCAACAAGTGATTTGGAATATTCCAAGGCCTTTCTTAAATAATCAACCCTTCATCCGCCCACCCCCTAATCAAAATAATAATCAACGCTATTTTTTGAATTTTTTCTATTTATTTGGCTTCGATTTGGCTAAAATAAATTTAAAAAAACATGTTTTTCAATTTTTCAACCCCTAATCCAATCTTAATAAATAAAATAATCAACAATGCTATCGCCTTGGGCGAGCTTCGCGTCTAGTCAGAAAAAATTAAAACCCTGAAAAACTTCCCTGGATCCGCCTTTGGGTTTTACACATAGTATAATTTTCTAGAATGAGTCTTACTTTAGGCCAGTGGTTTCCAAACTTTATGTTACAACGCCTCCCTTAAAAATATTTAATCGTATGACGCCCCCTACCCCACACATTTATTAAAATAATACAAAAAACAAAAATTTTTAAATAAATTTATATAAAAATATTTTTTTTTATTTATTCATATGTATTATTTTAATTAAAAACTCCGTCCCAGAATCTTCTAAATTTTATTATTTTATTTATAAAGCTAGCAATCATTTAGAAAATTGATCTTGGTGGCCAATATTCGCGCCTCCCCTTAGACTAATCCGCGCCTCCCTAGGGAGGCGCGCCTCACAATTTGGAAAACGCTGGTCTATAATGTGATTTTCCACTTATTTTTCAGAAAGAGCAATATCGTCGCCTGAATCACGTAGTGGCGTATCTCAATTTCTATCATTTTTCAGGAGGGCTGTTTATAGTTCGTGTTGTTATATTAAATGTGTAGATACTCAAAACCAAAAAACCTAAATACCGTTCGTTATATCTCAATTTTTAATTTTTTTAAGATACGTCACTACCTGATGCAAGCGACGATATATCAAAATTGAAATGCTAATTTGTAAAAATCACTAAATCTATAAGTTTTAATGAAAAAATGGTTATTATAAAACCTCAAGAGAATTAAATTTGCTATGAAATGAGCCAAGATTCATTTTTCTACGATAATTTGTTTTCGTTTTATGAAGTAAAAACTGCGAATCGCACTTTTTTCAAAATTTTAACCCCGATGAGGCACGGGCTAGCGTTATCCAATTTAGCTAAAACTTTGCCATTATCATTTTCTAGCCAAAAGACAACTTTTAGGATGTTCGGCCGAAAGAAATTAAAAAAATTTTGTTTTTGGCGGCCACCCTAGTGTGTATATCCATCAAAATCTCGATATCGAATTTTTTGACATGAATCCAATACTTTTTCTCTATATATATTTTAACATATATAGAGGTAAGAGAATGTAAAAATCATAAGAAAATGCTTATTCTATAAGAAAATATTTGCTGTTTAAAGAAAAAAATAATAATGTTATCTGGATAGAAATGTTAGTCAAATAGAAAAAAAACATCTGGTGATTTATTGAGTGCGTGGAAATTTTTACAAACACTCACCTAGATTTCAAATGATGCATGAACAATCAAATTATAAATCAGCATGTTATCAATGTTCCAGACCAAATAAATAATGATAAGCAAGAAATGATAAATGACAAGGGTCATTTTACTTTCCTAACTAACACCATTATAAAGAAAAGATCATTATTATCAAAATTTCAACTATTAAATCCAAGAAATTTCGTGTAAATAATAAGATATACGAAGTCTACTTTACTTTTTATGTCCCCATGTCTTTTCTTTTTTTTTATAAAAGCTGATATAAATATTGGAAAATAAATGAACGATGTTATGCACGAAGGAACCAAGCGCCATTGACATAAATCTGAGATAAAAGGCATTTCATTTCCACAAGATGGCGGTCTTATCTCCAATTTCGATCATAAGGACGGTTGGTTTCTTCATGCATAACATCGTCCAAATATATGTAGACATAAACAAATATAATTTGACTACACATCAAATACACTCAAAAAAGAAAAATTGTTTGCCACATCCACTTTTTTTCGGCATCATAGGCATTATAAAATTTAAACGATGCTATTATGTTAAGACGATATATAGGCCTACTGGGTCCAGGCGTATTTATTTATACCATTTCGTATCCAAATAATTTAAATAAATATTCATCGAACTGCCTGAGATTCGAACTCCTCAGGTGGGTGCCTCACTTAAATATAAAATTTCAACTTCCTAGCTCAATTCCTTCATGCTTAAAATTGAACATACACAGACACAGACACACACACACACAGACCATGTTGCGAAAATCACTTTTTTTGGATTCAGGGGACCTCAAAACGGGTATATCCTCAAAATCTCGACATCGAATTTTTGACAAGAATATATATTAACATATATAAAAGTTTCAGAAAGTAAAAAAATATTTACCCCCGGTAGCCCGTACCGCAAACAGGTGGGGCCTTTGAACTTTAACATTACTATGCTTTAAAGCCCAATTTTTTTCATTTATTTTTACTTTTTTTAAATAATAACAACCAGAAATCCTTGTTTTAAATTATTTAGATAACCGACTAAATAATTACCGGAATCCCAAAATTTAAATTATATCATGAAATACAAAATTTTTTTGATTTATTATTTAAAATTTTAGTAACGATAATAAAATCTGAAAGCAAAAGATAAAGAGGTAAATCAATTAAAGAAGAACTAGCCGCGCCGCCCGCCTTTGGCCTGCGGCGGACCCTCGCCTTTCTTAAATATGAGAAACGGGCTGGCGTCTAGAAGTGGGGGCTACGCCCCCCTGACCCCCCAGCCGCTGGCTCGAGCGCGCCTGCGGCGGTCCCTCGCCTTTCTAAATATGAGAAACGGGTTGGCAGCCTAGAGGGCGGGGGCTACGCCCCCCTGGACCCCCAGCCACTGGCTTCGGGCCCGCCTGCGGCGGACCCTCGCCTTTTCTTAATTATAATAAAACGAAAATTATTATTTTTTTTCTCATTCACACTCACACCCACACACACATTCACACAGTCTTTTCGGCAACTTAGGCCATTTAAGACTTTGACGATAACCGTTGTAATATAATATTATCTATTATGGGTTCAGGCATTTCTATTTAAGCCATCTGGTATCCAGATGGCTTAAATAAAATCATCGGACTGCCTGGGTCCGAACCCGCGACGTTTGGTATAGGAGGTAGGCACGCTACCTACTACGCCACACCCGGGGGCACGAAAATTATTATTACTACGTATTCCAATCCAGTGCCTGCTTGAAGATTTGTTTACATTCAAAGAATACACAACTGCAAAGAATACTTAAATATTTCTCTATACATTTCCTATGGGAGAAATCGTAACTTTATGAATTAATAACTCAAAAAGTTATGGAAATTTCGGGACCCGGAGTATTTTTCCGGGACTCTCCATAACGACCTCTATAAGACTGCAAAATTTCGTTTCAAAATTCCTAATGGGAAGTTGGTCAAACAGAGCGTGACAGACGGACAGACGGACAGACAGACGGACAGACAGACGGACACTCCGTAATTATTATATATAGATACTCGGTTGAAAAAGAACTAGATAGACGAGTTAGAATTGGAAGGTTACTCTAAATTTCAGCAACCTTTTGATATGCAATGAAGTAATAAAAGAGGGCTGAAGTCGACTATAAACAGTTTTTCGAGCGCCCTCCTTAATCTAGAGTCCCTTCCGTATTTATTTATTTAAATTATTTGTAATCACTCAGAGCAGAAAGCGAACCTCAAAACCGAAAAATGAATTTTCAAAAATCACGAACATTTTAGATAATTAATATAAACATCCATTCAACTTCAGTATTTGGTTAATTTTTTTCTTATCTTCACACACCCCCACTAGAAAGTAGATTTTCGAAGTATAAATGAGTGAAAAATCGCATTAAAGAGACATACAACCAGAGGGTACGAGAACGAGAACGAGGCCACCTGTCTAGGTGTGCAGCCAGCCGAAGGCGGCCTGCTATAAAAAACCTATACTAGTACTGATATATTAATTTACAAATTCGATAACTCTAATCTAAAGCTACGCTTTAATTTATGCATATATTGAATTTTGTTTTTTTCAATATTGTGTAAAATAGACGAAAAGGTTTGGTTGAAAAAAACAGCCCTGGTATTCCGTTTGAAGTGTAAAGTGTAAAGACATTCCTGTCGCCTATTTATTAATTTTATTAAATCAAAAGGAAATAATAAAATCGCTATTAGGCTCTAATTAATAATGATAGGGATCCGTTAGTCAGTGAAGCTTAAACAAAAAGAGAAACTTTTATTAGTCTGAATGAATAGAAAAAGTGTGTTATCCAGGAGATAAATGATGAGGGGGGATCTTTTAAAATTTCTAGTTTATAAATATTCAATGCGGGCTAAATTTTTCTAACTTCTCTTTTGGCATCATTTAGATGGCGATCTTTTTAATTTCATTATGCAGGCTAAGGGAAGTTGAAATGTAGGTTTAATTAACAATTGAAATGCATTTATTCTGTTGCAATAACTTTCAAAACACTAAAATTTCTAATATTACTCTAAAATGTATTCCGTTATGAGCCCTTAGTCCCTTCCTAGGAATTGCCGATGCTGAGCATTGGCCGAACCTTGGGCCAGTTGTCATTTGCCAAGACTTGGGGAACGACCATTGGGCTAAGTCTGGTCAGAGGCTTGGCTTAATGCTATTATATTATTACACCGAGCCTTGGGAAGTCACCAATGGACCAAGCCTGGCCCAAGGCTTGGCCCAATGGGTAATAGTACCACGGGCAAATTAAGTAGCTTAAAAAAGAATCATCTCACTAATAGAACCGTGTAAAGGCATTGAACAGATGAGTTGAAAATGAAGAACAAAACTAAAAAACTCGAGTTCAAATCCCTCGAGAACGAATTTTTTTTTTCCTTCCTGGATTTTTGTTGCCCCGCGGCCTGGATCGACCGTGGATTTTTGATTACCAAAAAAATGGGGTCAACTCTGGTTTTTTTTTCCCAAGACTGGGACATTGTTTTCATCCAAAGCTTGAACCAAGCCTCACCCAATATTGGTGACGCTTGGCCCAGGCTTGGTCCAAGCCTTACCCAATTGTGTATTCCTACCTGGGTTAGAGAAAGTATTGGAAGAAACACAACCAAAATCTCTTAAATTAATGTGAAAATAAATTATAGCTAAGTCAGGAACATGCCCCCGGGGCTTGGAGTAGTTGGTAGCGTGACTACCTTCTATACCGAACGTCGCGGGTTCGGACCCCAGGCAGTCTAATGACTTTATCTATTTGGATACCAAATGACTTAAATAAAAATGCCTGGACCCCCAATAGATATATTAAACATACGAGTATCGTTTAAAGTCTTAAATGGCCTAAGTTGCCGAAAAGACTGTGTGAATGTGAATGTGAAAAAAGTGTGAATGTTTTTAGAAAAAAAAAAAAGTCAGCAACATAGAATTTTTTTTATAATCTCGTGTCGTAATACAGTGATTGAACAATTGCCTCTTGTGCTGGTTAGTTAGACGGAGTCTAAATGGCCTTAGATGCAAGGGCGGATCCAGAGGTGTTTCTCGGGGGGGGGGGGGGGGAGTAATCTGGAGTGACTCGTCGCACAGCACACTATTTTTTCTTAATTTCGGTAATTTAAAGGCGCATTCTGTACTTGTTTGTCAGAATATAAATACAAATCAAATTTTTAAGTATTAATTTTTAAAGTTTTACATTAAAAATAAATTTTTTTTCGAAAAAAAGTATTTTTTTTAAATCTCGGGGGTGGGGTGGGGGGGGGTAATTACCCCCCTTACCCCCCTTCTTTTTATCCGCCCTTGCTTAGATGCCAAAAAAGTTTTTTTTTTTTTTAATAATACAATAATAATCTTATCATGTCTAAAGTCAGGTACGAAGAGTTCGGTTCGATTCGTGAATCCGAAGATATTGACTCATGGAAGAAAGGAACAAAAAAAAAAAACAGATCCTTAAATTTTTTTCCTTAAAATCACATAGAAATGAAATTTTCTCAGAAATTTGAAGTGAGGTGTTAAAAAGCGGAATCGAAAAAGTTCCGTGTTAAGCTTTGTTTGAAGGGGAATAATATATCTTTTTTTTTTTTTTGGTACAGGAGAGTCATTTCAGAGAAGGACGAAGGGTCCTTTCGAGCAGGGAGGGAGGGGGGAACTACCTTCTATTTCTCAAGGAGCCACAAACTTAGATTAAAAGATTTCTCATAGAGAGGGTGGCTCTCGTATTATTTTTACTTTCTCTTACCTATGTATATATGTAATATATATATAAGAGAGAAAGTATTGGTTTCATGTCAAAAATTCGATGTCGAGATTTTGATGGATCTTCACGTTTTGAGGTCCCCTGAATCCAAAAAAGTGGTTTTCGCGACATGGTCTGTCTGTCTGTCTGTCTGTCTGTGTGTGTGTGTGTGTGTGTTCAATTTTAAGCATGAAGGAATTGAGCTATGAGGCTGAAATTCTATATTTAACTTAAACACCCCCGGGACCGGAAAAAAATAAGCTTTTAATCAAAATCGGCCAAAGAGTACTAGTACTTTACTGATGTACTCCTTTTCAGTTTTTTTTTTCCGATTTTCTCAAAATTCGCTCTAACGATTTTGGATTAAAATTCAAAAATCAATTATTTTTAAGGTTCTCTTTCAAAATGTATATTCTCGTTTTGCCCTCAAAATTGTTTGAAGACCACTTTACTCTTGCACTCCATAGAAAAGATAGGAGAAATGGTTGCCATGGTAACAAAGCTCTAAATATTTTCCCATACTTATAAATTTTACATCTGAATTCAAATATTCCCTACTGCCGGGAACTAAATACATGTCGACACAAAAAATCTGGAGCTGACAAGCACAGTACACAACTTTCGATTACCGAAGGTAAGGAGAAAGTTGTGTGCTGAGACAGTCACACCAGATTTTTCCTTATATTTTTTGTAACATAGCCAGAAATTTTTTTTTTTTTTGTTATGAAAAACAAGAATTATTTATTAAATGATAATTGATCGGGGGTCAGACAAACTGAAGAGATTTTTTTACTTTCTCTTATCTATATATGTAATATAAATAGATAGATAATTTTATTAGGCTATGTAGACATTCACATTTACGAAGTAGACTATATGGACCCTGTTAGGCATTAGTGGTCAAGCGCCAGCTACCGAGTTTTGAGAAAATTAACATTAAAGTTTTGTGTTTTCATTGGATTATATATAATTTTTTGTCAATTGTGCAAGTAACATTAAATATAAATTTTTTTAGGACATATTTCATAAAAAAAATATTATTAATTAAAGCATTCGAAACAATATTCCGTGCTTAACTCAATTTTTAATTTTTTTTGGCGCTTGACACATTAATGCATAACCCAGGGTCCCGCTTATAGACCATTTACGAAGTAGACTATATAAGGAATTGATTATCATCAAAAAAAATTTGACCTCAAAATTTTGTTAATGATTCCTTCGTTATAGCTTTCTCGAATCCAAAGATAAACATTTATTTTAAAATGTGTTATTTACGGATTCTTAGCTTAAATATGAGGGAGATCCTGACGATTACCCCCCCCTACCGGTAATGAATAAATTTTAAAGAATATAAAATAATTTCGTTGGCTGGAGACTGGG
>JAKCPI010018746.1:0-12693 GCA_023213315.1 Euborellia annulipes | reverse complement strand
GCGAGGCCATTTAGGGGTAATATTTGTAATTGATCTATACCGATGGCTACCAGGGAACGTTCAACACGATTTTTTAAAATAAATCATATTATTAATACCGTAGTAATTTTGATAAAAATGCTTTAGGGCAGTAGGCAAAAATAAAAAAATATCGTATCTGATTTTACGAAGGGGCAGGATCCCTTTGGGCCTATTATCCAATTATTTTTTCCAAAAAATAATGAAGCTGAATTTCCCTTAACTTACTGAATGTAAAATAAGACAAAAATAAAATTAGTAATTAAAGAAATATTCATGAGAGTGAAAGACAGTTAAAATAGAGCCTTAAAATCATTAAAGAAATTTAAATTCACAATATAATTGAAACAAGTGAACAATTTAATTTAAGATAAACAACAGATTAAGTAAATAAGCCTTTATCCAGTAGAATTTGTATTCATTTATTTACATTCATCGAAACAACGACGGATTGTTTAGTTATTCACTGTCCAGGATTTCATAGTTACCCTCTTTCTCTCTCCCTCTGGACAAACACGAAATTTGATTAAAGAGAAGAGAAAATAATATATCAATAAAAAATTGGAGATTGATTATTTGTGCCAAGAAGGGCAGAATTTGATCCAGCGAAAAGTTTTTCACTAGCAAGTGGGGAAGATTAAGTGAAGCTTAGGTCGGCTTAAAATCTTGGCTCAAGTCTTTTTATTCTCTAGAAAAGATTAAGAGAACAAATACCAAAGAAGTAGTTGAAGAATGAAAGATGTAACGATACTTGTTGAAGAAAATAATATTATGTTTTTAAAGTAGAAATTAAAAAGAAATGATCAAATTTGCCAGAGATTGTTTAGTCAAACGATATTTGCGGTTATGTAGGCCTATATTTGTAGAGAAAATTCGATTAAAATAAATATTATTTAATGTATGTGTGTGTGCAAGGGAGATTAGAACCTAACAAATTTAGAAGAATCGAAAACTAGAAAAAGAGTATAATAATTTTCTGAGAAGCTCCTAGAGAACAAATTTAACAAACAAACAAATTTAGTTACGATTTTATTGTCTACTTTTAATTTTTTCTTGGGAATAAAAAATAGAAAAATAAATATTGAAAGACGATGATTACACGAAAACAATAAAACTTGTTAAAATAAAACATAATAAAATCAAGATCCAAGATTGATTAGCTACTAAAACCATTTATGGCTGATTCTCAAAAAAAATTTTCACTCCTCTAAAAAATGTTGAGACCCAGTTAATACACTGACAATCTACCCTCTATTCAGAGAAATATTATGCCTAAATATATGTTAAAAGTGATTTGCAAGGCCAATACCCGAGAGAAGCACAATAATATTAATTATAAAATAAACAAGCCTCCCCTGGACCCCACTAACAGCTGGCGAGGGCTATATATAGATATTTAAATATAAAGCAACTTATATATATTACATGATCAACTATGGAAAGAAAGGATTAGGAATATTGTTTTTGTCTATTTTTTTTTCGCAATTCGGGAGAGCTTCAAGGCCTGAAACCCCATACCTCCCCTCCCCCCCTTGGCTAGGGTCATATTGATCCTTTAGGAATATAAATTTTAATAGCCAACAAAAACTTTCGTCATTAAAAAATTAGTAAAATACTATTTAGTGAACAAAATTGCCAGAGAGAGGGAGAGTCAGAGAGAGAACGACAAGATGTGACCTATGTTGCTTTATAATATAATGAGGATTTCTTCAATTTTAATATTAATTATAAATATTACATGACTAAGAAGTAAAATAAATGAATAATTAGCAAAAGTGAGATGAAATACCTAAGCAAAAAGGTCGGAAAACGAGAGCACCAAGTGAGAAGCGGCCGAACGCCATGATGGCAGCCAGTGGAATGCGAAGGCGTTGCATTGTTTAACACGAGTAACATAGGTTAACTACACAAATCAGAGGTCGCCCCACTACTGATCTAATAAGGCTCCACGACCTCTCTCCCAAGCGGCGAATTTTTGGCGCCTGATTGTAATCGCCTTCTGATTGGCTAATTAGCCTGGAGGGATAATGGCGCCTCAGGGAAGAGAAAGAGAAGGGGAAATGACGGAGAGGAAATTGAATAAAATTATAATTTTTGCAAATATAAAAGTATGGAGGGGAGGGATCCCAAGACATGAAGTGGAGGGAGAAAGAGAGAGAGAGGAGGGAGGGAGTTGATGGGATAATGCAAAAATAAAGGAGGGAGGTCCCAGGGAATTCTTTATATAATATTATTTTTATTTATATTAAGATCATTAATGGGGTGAGAGTGGAATATGGTATTTTATTTTTTAAATGAAGGGAAGTCATGTAATGAAAATAGAGACATTTTCTCACATTAATAATTTTCAATAGGCCTATTACAAAATGGAAAAAAAAAAAAAAAACTGTTTTATTCATTATTATTATCTTATTACTTTCTCTTACCTCTATATATATTAATATATATATAGTATAATATTATAAAAAATATAAAAAAATATGCAACTAACAAGTAAGTTGCAAATCTTTCCCGTTTTTGAAAAGAAGGCTACAATTTGTTTAGTTATTTATATGAATTTCAAGAACATATTCTTTTGAATTAGATATTAATATTCAATGGAATTAGACTTAATCAGTCAGAGATTATTTAACAATATTTCTGAGGGCAAATTTATTTATTTATTTATTTTTTTTTTTTTATATCTTTTAAGTAAAAAGTAGCCCACGGGGCTTGGAGTAGTTGGTAGCTTGCCTAACTTCTATACCGAATGTCGCGGGTTCGGACCCCAGGCAGTTCGATAAATTTATTTAAGGCCTTTGGATACCAAATGGCTTAAATAGAAATGCCTGGATCCCCAATAGATTTATTAAAACATACGAGTATAGTTAAAAGTATTAAATGGCCTAAGTTGTCCAAAAGACTGTGTGAATGAGAAAAAAGTGTGAATGTTAAAAAAAAAAAGTAAAAAGAAGTTATATCAACTCTTATTTAAATACGCTAACGGACAATAAGGAATTACGATTCATTTATAAAAGATTCAAAGCAAGAAATAGTCTAGGTTAGGGGTCGGCAACCCGTGGCTCTTCAGCCTGTCCAAAATATATAGGCCTCATTTATTGAACATATATTTTATTTTTTATAAATATAATCATTTTATTTAGTAAAAATATGTTTATAAAGGTCTGGTGCGGCTCTTGGAAAGATTTTTTAAAATTATTTAAGAGAAAATGTCTCTCAACTTAAAATAGTTGTCGACCCCTGGTCAAGGTAAGTATAAACGAGCGCTAAATAATTAATATTAAAGACAAAATGAAACAAGACTTCTATCGGCCCGAAATATTTATTTCTCCTCTGTCGACGTTTCGGGGACTAAACGTCACCCATCTTCAGGACAAAGGTGTTGAAAAATTCTTTTCTCCTCCTCCTTCAGTTGTTAAGTAAGTTAGACTGTTAGTATACTTAATACTATACAGATTCCTCTGCTTGTATATTTCCTGAGCCACCATCAGAGCCACCAACTCTTTGATTACTCTGCTTGTATAGTATTAAGTATACTAACAGTCTAACTTACGTAACAACTGAAGGAGGAGGAGAAAATAATTTTTCAACACCTTTGTCCTGAAGATGGGTGACGTTTAGTCCCCGAAACGTCGACAGAGGAGAAATAAATATTTCGGGCCGATAGAAGTCTTGTTTCATTTCGTCTTTAATCTGTTTTAAGGACTTCCTCCACATTGTCTTTAATAATTAATATTTTATTTCGAAATTTTGGAAGTTTTATGGAAACAATTTCATATCTTCTCAAACACATATTAGCTTGTCCTCAAGCCAATAACTATATTTAGATTGGAGGTATTTGTATGCCCACGATGGTAATTTACTGACAGAGGCATTAATAGGACTAATTATACATATACTACGGTATTGCAATCAATCAATTATTGATCTGTAAAAGAGAACCCTTAAACGATTCCTTAATTAAGGTAATAGGATTAGCCTTAAGGGGACAAAGGAAGGGGTCAATCTCGTTAGCTAATATAGAATTATTATATGAACAATCACAGAACCTGTCCCTATTTATATTTTCGTTAAATTTTTTCCCAAATGGCTAAATAAAATCATCGGACTGCCTGGGATCCAAACCCACGACCCTTGGTATATAGGCAGAGGCGCTACCAACTAATCAAGCCCGAGGGCGAATATTTTTCTATTAATGTAAAAAAACCTAATAATAAATATAACAGTATTAGAAAGTACACGCGCCTGGTGGGTCACTGTGAGAAATTATCGTAAAGCATACAAAAAATTCGATTGTGTCTTATGTATATACTGTAGATGCTGTTTTTCTCTCAGTGACTTGCTTCATGTGGTTTTGTCCCTCCATGTATAGAATGGCTTCTCAAGCATTTTATGAGTTTGTTAAACGCTCCACAATCATATAATTTGAAGCACTGAGGATGGTTTGCGTTAAGCTTACCGAAATATCTGCGAATAAATTATTTTAACGTGGAAAGCAGTCGCTGGTTTTTCTTTCTCCATAACCTTAATACTGTTGACCCAGCATACTTAGTTTCGTTTACTTCAAACCTAATAATAATTGTAAGTTTTTTGAGTTAAATAATTCGATTACCGATATATTTGATTAAACTATTGATTAACCAGTTCTAAAGTGGATTAGATAATTATTATAACAAAGAGCCGGCGGCTTGCACACCTCACCAAGTGGTTTTGATCCCTCTACAACAATAATTTTGAGAATAGAATAATCAAATTTGAATTTCTATCTACATAGTGGTCTACCCTTTGGCTGCTTACTTCTCTCTTTTAATATCAATGTTTATCAAAATTTATTTATTAATTTTAAACTGGTAACCGTTGGCTCTAGTTGAAATGTAATTCGCTTCTGAAGATGACACATATAGTGTCGAAATGCGGATCAAGTGTTAACCTTGTGCACTAAAATTTATTTACATATTTATTTAAAAGGATTGCATTAGGCCATCAGCCATTTTTGCCACCGCTACTATCAAAATTTATAAAAGGCATACAATTTCATGAGTTGAATAGCTGTATATACAGTATTTAATTAGAATAATGGGTTGGTAGAAGGCCGGGAACAGCAGTCAGGTGAAATAAAAAAGCATTATATTTTGATGCCGACATTTCGGGTGCTAGTCGCCCTCATCCGCAGGGCAAGTAAAAGTGTCTGAGTTTAGTTCATGATTAGACATGTTCATATTAGTTTGTACATCGGCATATGTGCAACAATAATTAACTATTCTTTAACAAACCTTAGGGGCGACACTGCTACTGCCACTGACAAACTAATATTGAACATATTGAAATTATAAATCAGTACCGCCTACCTGTACTAAACTCTGACAATTTTGCTTGCCCTGAGGATGAGTGCGACTAAGATTCGAAACGTCGGCAGCAAAATATAAAGCAATTGGAAGATTTTCGCTGGATAAGATGTATAGGAAAGAACCGGAGAATAAAACCAGCAATTGATGGACCCTCTCACATCATCTTTAATTGGCAAATATTTCGACTGGCATTACGCCTAGTCATCATCAGTGCAAACAAATGATTTGGTGGAGGGCCCGTGTCAAACAATGGTCGAGGATTATTTTAAAATTTCTCGGAGAAGCAGGGGTCAGACGCAAGTGCAAGCGAAGTTTCGCTGACTAGGCGTAATGCCAGTCGAAATATTTGCCAATTAAAGATGATGTGAGAGGGTCCATCAATTGCTGGTTTTATTCTCCGGTTCTTTCCTAAAATATAAAGCTTTTTTATTTCACCTGGCTGCTGTTCCCGGGGAGGTTTTCGTCCCAATCTTTTAATTTATGAAAAACTTTTGAAATACAGTAGAGTCCCGTTAATCCGAACTAATTGGGACCGAGGGTTTCGGATTATCGGGAAGTTCGGATTAACCGGAATTGTAAGCTTGAATTAGTTAATTTTGATAATAAAGTAGTATTTATAACGTTGTAAACCGTGAAACTTGTCGGTGATATTAAACTCTAAATAAATATTTCATAATAATAATAAAATAAAGTTCCTTTTATGTCTAATTTTCATTTATATTTCTCTTAAAAAAAAAAAATAATAATACGCAAAAAGAGTTCGGATTAACCGGAAGTTCGGATTAGCGAGGTTCGGATTACCGGGACTCTACTGTATTGTCTTATTGAGAAACCCAGAATCTCCAGCCTAACTGAAACATTGTTGTGTTTGAGAATCTTTTTGCTGGTGTGGTCGATTGTCCGAGCAAAGGAAGTCAATGTGTCGGATTAGGCTAGAGATCTCAATCCCGAATGTTAGGAATCTCTTGATCCATCAGCAACATATATAAAATATCTGGCTCGTTAAATGTTTATAGAATATTAATATCTAATTCAAATGAATATGTCTAGAAACCTATTTAATTATATATTCTGGTTTTTCAATCCCCTTAAGAGGCATTAGAATTATTTTTCTATTTCTATCAAACATGGAAAGGGATCAGGGGACAAAGTTAAAAGGAGAGAGAAGATAAGATAATTCCGTATTAATGTGGGTTATATTTTATTCAAAAAGCGGTTAGGCCAGCTGAGTTCCAAGCAATTTACGAAAATTTAGACTAGTGGTAAATAACAAACAAAGTGTTTTTGAAATATTCATCATCCTAAAAGGCTAATTTTTATAAATTCTAACTTAGTTTAAAATTTTTATCAAAATAAATGATAGTATAAAAATATCGCAATGATGTCACGAAAGGTGGACTCAACATTATTATGTGTTTATGTGGGAAAATAAAATAAAATGACATTGCTTTAATTTCATGGAGAGAGAAAAGCAGTGTCTTACTCCGAGGTGAAGACCAAGGAATGCAACTATAGTCTTTCAGTCATCGAACGGTTTTCTATTAGTAGGCCCTATATTTACAAATAAAATATAAAAAAAAAAAAATTTAATTTGTATTTAATTTAATTTGTCCAAAAATAACATTTCTACTGTGAATATTATATTTTTAGACCAAGTTCAGTGCTCTAAAGTAATTATACAATTTTACTGTCATTTATAATTTAATAAAAAATGATCATATTATCAATTAGATTTTTAGATATTTAATAAAAATATAATTAAAAAATATTTATTGTGATTTTAATAAATATCATGTCAGTTATTCAATTTTTATTATTATAATTATTTAAGAGTAATTAAATTAAAACCTTATATTTCGTGTCCTGTTAAATTGGTATAAAATTTAATCAAGTTCTATGAAATTGAACGAAAGATATCTAGTAGGATGATGAATGCATCGAAACTGATACTTGTACAAGGCAGTTGACCAATAATAACTAAATTTAAAATAGAAACAACGTTTTTATAATTTTTTTGACCAACCATCCGTCTACGGCGAAGAAGCTGCAAAGTCAATTTAATTGATTAAATTTCTCTTACAAGATAATTGAAGTGAGAAAGAAATCTTTAGAGAAAAGTTTCTTGTTGGTCATCTGCTTATTAAGACATCTTGATCTGCCTTAACATCCTACTCATTTAGGCTGAACGCACACCAATTGAGCAACGAGAAAACGTTTTGCTCTTGGGCAAAACATTTTTGCTCAATTGGTGTGCTTTCAGCCTTAATCTACTACTATGTCAAGTCCGAAACGAATTAATTGAATATTAATATCTTATTCAAATGAAATGATCTCGAAAATTACAATATTAATTTTTCCATAAACACAATAATATGGAAATTTAAGCAGAAAGTATATTTAATCAAATACTTTTCCTTCTCGTAAATTTTTTATTCCTTTTGTTATTCTATTATTTTTATACCATAATAAAAAAAAAAAGCGAAGAAACTCATCTTAAAGGTGAAAAATAAACAAAGGAAATATACACTTGAAATTATTTTAATTATCTATCTCTTTTTTTTTATTCAATATTTCCTTAAATTTTAATTAAGATTTATAATTTGCTACTATACAATGGACGAATAAATGGAAGGATGGCGAAAAAAAGAGCTTCATTCAAATGATACCTTGTTTTAAAATAATAATAAAAACATTAATTACTTGATTCTTTTAATTAGAAAAGGGAAATTAAAAAAAAACTTTTTGTTTTTTTTTTGCCTAACAAAGCGTAAGCTATATTTAATAAAATAACGAAATATAAGACTTTTACATTTTATTTGAATAACGTTAATGAAAGAGGAGGTGAGAAAGAAAAGTGAGATCAAATTATTTAGTCGTATTCAGTGTGATTTTATTTTGAAGGAGTTTTATTTATGTTGTGAAGGCAAAAGAGAGATACAAAATTTGAAATTCGAAAATGAAAATTCTAATTTATCTATTGAGTAAATTTGTATTGAACGGTTGTGTTTTTTTGTCGCTCCTCTTTAAGCCAAATTTACGAAGGTTTATTTTGATGTTGCCGCATGTATTTGATACTGTTCTGACCGGGCTGTGACGACCTTCAAGATTGCGTGAGTGTTTTCTACATACGCCCTGTGGTATTCACACAGTTTGCCCTTATTCAATTTTGATTCTTTTTTTTTCATTGAATTATTTGTTAAAGTTTATCGGATTACCTATTCCAGGTAAAATAGTTATTTCAATTCTCCTTTGATATATTTTCGAAGTTTTGATGAAGGTGAAGATTATAAACAAA
Organism: Euborellia annulipes; assembly: GCA_023213315.1. Classification (NCBI taxonomy): domain Eukaryota; kingdom Metazoa; phylum Arthropoda; class Insecta; order Dermaptera; family Anisolabididae; genus Euborellia; species Euborellia annulipes. The sequence goes on along the minus strand of JAKCPI010018746.1, from coordinate 4,032 downwards.
TTGAATAACTATAAAATTCCCCAAGTAACATTTTAAATATATTTATAACTGATTCTAAAATAGAGATATTCCGTCTGACCAAATCCCTAATCTGGGGCCCCCTTCCACTCCTTTGAAAGTGCATTACGACTGCCCCCGTGAATGCTGAAGATTTTATCCTACCCCTTTCCCCAAATAATTAAAATAAAGAATAATAATAATAATAATAGTGACCTACTGTCAGCTAATATTTATTAATATGATTTTAACTATATATAATTTAACTAAAAGTTAACTACAGTATAATTAAATAAACTCAATGCCAACTATCTAAACTAGTCTTTTTAATTAAATTTAATAAATAAACAAAAATCTTAAAATTAAATTGAATTTATGGAAGAAATAAACGGTGATAAAAAATTATGTAATTACTGTAAAGGAATTGCTAAGAAATCTGTTGTTGAATGCATTAGTTGCCACACTTTTTATCACGCCAGCTGCAGTAAACGGGTAAATATAAATAAAAATTCTGATAAACAGGGAATACCTACCTTCATATGTTGCTTATCAGAAGAAAATAAAACAAATCCTGCTCATAAATTGACAAAACCCAACCCGGAGACGGTGCCCGAGAACCAGATTACAACAAGTGAGACTTCTGAAACACAAGAGTCTGATTCATATGAATCAGCTGAGCAAGACTCCGATAGAGAAGAAGACATCCGTAAAACGCCAACAAATTCACCAAATATGCCTGACTCAAAGGAAAATCAATTGATAGAAATCTTCAAAGAGGAACTATCTAAGACAGCTGAACGACTGGAGAAAAAATTAAAACAGTTTGAAAACAAAATTACTGTCGCTCAGAAGGCAAGCCTGGAAACTATCCAGCAAGATGTCAAAAAAATTGCGGATACTGTGAATAGTATAAGCGAAGATATTAAAACTTGCCAAGATGACACAAAAAATCTAAAGGATAAATTTGATAGCCTTGAAAGGAGACAGCAAAGAACGGAGGACAATATGTCGAGGTTAGAATCAAAAAAATACAATGATTCCCATATTATTAAAGAGATTGAAGACAGAGAACGACGTAAATCTAATATCATTTTATATGGCGTCGCGGAAGTTGAGAAGATTGACCATAAGTCTCGCAGTGTTTTGGAATTGGAACGGGCAAAGTGTATTCTGAATCAAATTGATGAAAGAACCGAAGGAAATCTATTATTCGCATTTAGACTTGGTAAAATAGACTCAGCAAGAGATAGGCCAAGACCGCTAAAAATTGTTTTAAAAGACCAAACAACCGCAAAATTGATCTTAACTAAATCCTCACTACTGCCCGAAGGAGTAAAAATTAATAATGACCTTACGCCGCTACAAAGAGAAGAAATGACCAAACTTCGTGAAGACCTGAAACAGAAGCAAAAGAGAGACCCAAATCTAACTATAAAATACATTAGAGGTACCCCTCGAATTGTTACGCCAAAGGGAAACGGCGCAAGGCAGCAGCATTAAAAAATAGAACAGTTATCGACCCTATAATACTCTACACCAACATTTCATCACTAACATCGAAACTCGATTTATTCCTATTGGAAGTCAAAGAAGTAAAACCACACCTAATTATTCTCACTGAATCATGGCTGAACAAAAATATTTTGGATTCGCTAATAAACATTAGCGGTTACTCGACCTATCGTAGAGATAGACAAGACAAACGAGGTGGGGGCATAATTATATATGTGGCCCACAAATACCAACAAATAAACATCACAGCATTGCCTTTGGAGGAATTTTGTGTGCCAGAGATTGAGGCTCTATGGCTTAGGATAACAATAGGTGAAACTAAGTTTATTCTTACTGGTATATATAGACCACCCTCCTCAGAAGCTGGTATAAGAGACTCTGACATTAAACTCTTTGAAGTCATCGAAAGGGCCAGTGCTGTTAAAGAGCCGATATTGATATTTGGTGATTTCAACTTTCCATCGATATCCTGGACATCCTCAAGCCCATCAGGAAGAACACCTGTGGAGCGCGAATTCCTGAATATGTACTCAAATACTAACTTGACTCAAATGGTCTCCCAGCCCACAAGATATAGGGAGAATCAGGTTCCATCAATTTTGGATCTCGTAATGACGAATGACGAAAATATTATCATTCCCCCCGAATTGAAATCGGGAATAGGTTTGAGTGACCACCTCGTGCTCGTTACTAGGCTCCAAATTGAAATTACCCCAGATGAGCACATATCAACAACTTCGAATCGAAGATACAACTATTTTAAAGCAAATTATGACTCCATAAAATTGGAGCTGAAAGACATGTCTGTGCTTAGGTGCGAAGATTCCAAAGAAGTTGAAGAAGATTATCAACAATTTGTAGACAACATACTTAGTATTCTTCATTCCCACACACCGAAAACGAGTACAAAGAAAAATCAGTCCAAACCTTGGATTAATCACGAGATTAGAGAGATGGCACGGGTCAAATCCAGAACATGGAAGAGATATCAGAGATCAGGTTCGAAAGTGGATTATTTAAGCTATAGAAACATATCAAACAAATTAAATAGCCAGGTGCGCCGAAGAAGAAGAGATCATGAAAAGGAAATCATTGAAAGTGGGGGCAAGAGGTTTTACTCATATGTTCGAAGTCAAATATCTTCAAGCTGTGGTGTCCCTAAACATATTCGTAACACAGATGGTGTCATCATATCTGACCCGCCTGAAATTGCGGAGCTATTTGCAAATGAATTTCAAAGCGTGTACACCGATGAACCCAAGCTCGACCACAAAATCATTGACTGTGGCCTTGATGTACTGGAGGATGTTGAGTTTACCAATATTGAAATTGCGCAAATTCTGTGTAGTCTTAAGAATGGCTCTGCACCTGGCCCGGAAGCAATACCTACAATCTTACTAAAAAATTGTGCTACTTACCTGGCACCAGCCCTTAAAAACTTGTTCGAAAAGTCTCTCAACTCTGGTAAAATCCCCGCCTCGTGGAAGACAGCTATTGTGACCCCAGTCTTTAAAAAAGGAGATAAGCTGACTTCTTCAAACTATAGACCCATTAGCTTAACTAGCGTTGTTTGCAAGGTGATGGAAAGAATAATGGTTCAAAGAATCCGAGATTATGCCATGACGAGAGGTTTAATTCCACATCAACAACACGGATTCGTTCCGGGCAGATCGACAGTGACTAATCTGATTACCTCTCTAGATACATGGACAAAGGCTATAGATGAGGGGAAACCTATGGATGTAATTTACCTTGATTACGAAAAGGCATTTGACAAGGTTCCTCATGGCAGATTGCTGCGCAAACTTGAAGAGCTGGGCATAACCGGCAAACTGCTACGGTGGATTGAAGAATACCTGTCTTGCAGAACGTTTAAAGTTCGGATTGGCGAAGTTGTGTCGTCGGCAAGACCGGTTGTCAGTGGTGTTCCCCAAGGGTCTGTCTTGGGACCCATCTTATTTATATTATATACAAGCGACATAGGTAGAACTCTAAACTCACAATGGAACTGTTATGCAGATGACACAAAAATGTTTGCAAACCCGTTAACAGATCACCTGAGCCTTGTGGAGGATCTACAAAAGATAAAAAACTGGTCAGAGAAGTGGCTCCTTCCATTGAATGTAAATAAATGTAAAGTCCTTCACCTAGGGAAAAACAATCCCAATCTCGAATATGTCATTGGGGACCACACAATCCAGCAGACGGACTCTGAAGTGGACCTGGGAGTGGTCATATCCAAAGACCTGAAATGGGAGAAACAAGTTTGCGCTGTTTCAAAAAGAGCAAACACCTCTGTTTATCTACTCCAGAAGGCGTTTAACATAAAAAACAAAGACCTCATAAAAATTGCCTATACTAGCTATGTGAGACCTATACTGGAGTACGCCAACGTAGTCTGGTCGCCGTACTATAAAAAGGATATAGAACGCCTGGAGAGGGTGCAGAGGAAAATGACCAAAATCCCCAAAGAGCTAAAGACCCACACTTACGAAGAACGGTGCCAAAAAATAGGAATCCCGA
>JAKCPI010018745.1:0-21104 GCA_023213315.1 Euborellia annulipes | reverse complement strand
AATCAGCCGGAGACGTTTCAGTCTATTTATTATAAAGCATCTTCTTCTTCTTAATTAGTATATTTATGCTCAGAGTTAGTCAGGTAATAATTAATATACATTATTGTAAAATAGAAATACTATTGTATATGCATAAGAAAAAATAGTTTTTTTTTTTCTTTTTGCTGTTAAATTACTAAATAGAAAAACAATAATTAATATCGTAGATTTTTTTTTTATATTTAATTAAAAAAGAGAGCTGAACCACAGTGCGGGAATAAGGCGAAAACAGAAGAAGTTATCATTTATTAGAAGTTAATTTTTCATTTTTGTCTTCAAATAGGTAGAAAGAATGAGCAAGCAGCTAGTTATTAGGGTCCGACCGAAACAAGATTTTCAGCCGAAACCGAAACCGAATATTCGGCCTCAACCTTAGTTTCGGCCGAAACCGTAACCGAAACCGAAACTTGTATTTTCTATAAAAATTTTTTTTTCATTTTACCTTTTTTTTTTTTTTTTTTTTGAATTTTTTTCCCTCCTGTGAAAATCATTTTACCTTTTTTTTAGGGAGACTAAATTTTTTTTCTCCCTCAAGTGCAAATTATTTGACTTTTTTTTTTTGCATGCGAGTCTCATCCCATTTTTTCAGACTCTGGTTTCGGCCGGCCGAAAGGTTCGGCCATTTTTTGGCCGAAACCGAAACTACGGCCGAAACCATGATTTTTGGCCGAAACTGGCCGAAACCGTAACCGAAACCGAATATTCGGTCGGTTCCTACTAGTTATATTTCAATTTATTAATAAATCAGGGCCGACGTTTCGGTCACATATGGGACCATCTTCAGGGTTAGTTTAATGTCTGAAAAAATATATAATCCTCGCCAAGTTATATTGAGCACACACAATTGTACGTAGCTGAATCATGATAATGCCTCAAATTTCATTATTATCGTATCATGGACAGAGAGTGAATGAGGATGTGAAATATTAATAAATTTAAATATTTTTGTCTTCTTAAAGTATTTAATTTTTATCAATATTTAAATTTAAATAATAAGTTATAGAATACATAAAAAAGATTATTCAATAAGAGGCAATTCTTTTTCCAATCAGTGGTCTTTGTATTCGAATCACTACTTTAGTGAAAAGCTTAAACCATATCGAAGTATCGAATCAGTAAAGGGGACACCACTTTCTCGTTATCTTGGCACATTTTGGTAAATGACACCTTAATAACCCTTTTGCCATTCTCAAAAGGACAGGATTTGTCGCTTTGCCCGACCCCTGTTAAATGTGTATCTCAGAAACACCTGAACCTAACAGGGTGGGTTATCGACAGTTATTCGTTGAGACACCTGTCGGAAAAAGAAGATAGAAGGCATCGATTAAAGTCTTTAATAAGGGAAGAGGAAAAAGTGAATTAAAAGATAATTTCTATTAAAGTCTCTCTTTATAATGTATTTCATTAAAATTTTTAACTAAGATTCCTCTTTCTTATAAAACAAATAAATAAAAGTTAATAATCTTTTTAAAAAAAAATTAAATATAAAAGAAAGTATAATGTCAGAAAAAATGTCATATTTTGTTGGCGTTTCGGGAGTCGCCTTCAGACCCGGCACTCTACTTTTCTATAAATAGCCATTGATGGGCATCAATCAGGGGCGTATATAAGGGGGGGCGAGGGGGCCCGGGGCTCCCCCGAAATATTCCAAATGCATATACATATATAGGGATATAGAGCCATTAGCGGGTCTAGGCTCCCCCCCCCCCCGAAATGTTCGATCGGCCCCGCAGTGCGAAAATCTTTGTTCCGCAAAGAGGAAATGTTCCGTGGGGCGGCAAAATTTCCGCGTCTCTAAAAAAAAGGTAAAATGATTTTCACAGACGAGAAAAAAATTTCAATATACGCGCCTGGGCAAATTGATTGAATAGGGAGGAGGAGGGTGATCACGAACACAGTCACTGAAAAATGGGATGATATTAATGATATTATAGCCGTCATTGTAGAATTATATTTACTTTTAATTTGAGTTAAATAAAATTTCAACAAACCTGATAAAAAAAAATTAAATATTTGTTAAGCATTCATTTGTGTTGATTATTCCATATAGCTACTATAATTAACTGTTCTCATTTTTTATGGTATGATTCATTCAATATATTTTTAGAAAAGCATTCATTTGACAATATTAATTAAATAATAATAATTAATTAAAAATAATTAAAATAACCCGAGGCTTTTGAGATTTCTATCATTTATATCTAGAAAAGAATCGTCAAAATATTATTTTAAAAATATTTAAGATACGAGTATTCCAGTTCAAAATTTAAAGTTTTTGATTCTTTTTTTCAGGAAGATTCCTTTTCCATCACAGGGAATTCAAATTATTTTCTCAATAAATTATTTTTTAAATTTCTTAATTCACATATTCATTTTAAAATATATAAGAATATATATTTAAATTTATTTAAATTTTAAAATTACTTGAATATTTTTAAAATGAAAGCTTTAACACCTTTAATCAAGCCAATATAAATTATATTTTAAAGCAAAATTAGATTTTTATTAAATAATTAAGTATTAGTTCACTAGCTAGAGACGTAAGCAGGAGGAGGAGTTAGAGATAGGAAATGATGTAACTTCATGGGGTGCCGGTAGATGGCTACGGCCAGAGGCCGGTTGGGTTTGAGGTGTGTGTCTTCGTACACGAAAGCACCTCGGGCAAATAAACGGGGATCCCGATAGGAATTTCAAATAAATAAAAAAAATTATTAAATAATACAGGTTTTTGTAACATTGGAATAATATAAAATTTTATCATTTGTCCAGCCTCCCCCCCCCCCCGTAGCTGAGACGGCTAAAGTTGTTGACAAATGTCAATAATGATAGTCTGGAAGCCACTAGGGATGTGTTATCGAAAATAGAGTATCAATTAGGGATGGGTCGGTTCTCGATTTTGCTCTATCGTACCTGATAGAGTTAGTTGTTACAGGTACTCGTTCGTACCTGATAGTTTTTTACCCGATACAAAATTTTTCCGCCCAGCGGAAAATATTTTTCCTCTGCCGTTTACCTTTTTTTTAGGAGGACGTATCGAGTATTTTTTTAAGTATGAGTATTTTTCCTTTTTTTAAGTCTTTTCGTCATCTTAGGGTCCTACGTCTTTCAAAGGGAACACCAGAAGTTCAGTGCGATATATGTGACCTTCCTCGGAGTAATGATCGCCTCAGAGTAGAGTAATGATTCCTCAGAGTCATGGGCGTCCGCAGGGGGCAACCAGGCACTTGCCCCCCCTGGAAAATTAAAATGATACAAAAAAATGTATAAAACAAAAAAATACAAAAAAACCTTTCACAGTATACATCCACCTTGCCGCGGTGAGAAAGCTTTAAATACTAAGAGATGTATAACATTATTAATATCAATCGTTTTTTTAACTTATCTGGAAGTGACTTGCCCCCCCCCTGCAACAAATCCTTGCCCCCCTGCAAAAATCCTGCGGACGCCCTTGCTCAGAGTAATGATCATAATGACATTTTTGATATTTCACTTGAAATTAATTTAATTTATTGTGAAAAAATCTTTAATTTCAAGAAGATCGTTTCCAGTTAAAATATCAAAACATAATATTTATGTAAATTTCTCTGAAAGAGATTTTATTGCTTTTAAATGTCTGTTTTATTGCTTTTCTTGAAATTGCCATTAAAAGAAGGCGATTCCCTTTTAGTTTGAATTTACGTCATTTTCACAATCATTTGAATTAATTTCAACTGAATATCAAAAAAGAACTAGTAGTAGATCCAAAGTATCGATACTGGTAAGTATTGATGCTTTTTTCGTGCTCCTAAAGGCCACGGGGCGCGGGTTCGCATCCCAGTCAGTCCGATTTATTTAAATCATTTGGATACCAAATGGTATAAATAAAAATACCTGAACCTCCTAATTATTATATATCGCGGATAGCCTTGGTAGTTAAAGCGCCCTTATTCCCCAACAATAATAATAATAATTATTATTATATATCGTTTAATGAGTATTGTGAGTATCGTATAAAGTCTAAATGGCCTGAGCTGCCGAAAAAAAAATGATTTGTCCATCTGGTGGAGGTTTGGGAGTTAACTCAGCCCCCACTCTGAAGAGAGAAAAATAATCTTCAAAGCAGGACTTTATGGTATTTTCATTTAAAACCCCAAAGGTTGATGGTAAACAGAAGAGTTATATAAAAAAATTAAAATTCTCCCCCCCCCCCTCCTCTCAGGGAGCAAATCCTTCTCCATCCAATCCAAAGAAAAAATACAAAACCACTTCCCAGAAACAAATCCCCTTTAAAAAAATCATAACCTCTTCGCTCTAGGAACTGAAAAGTTTACTAACTCCATTGAATAGTAATTATTAGTAAAAAAATTCCTCTCTTAATTTCGGCACCATTTGAAGATTTAGAAGAAAGATAACCCGACAAAAACCTTTATTCACCTTCAATAAAATAGTTAAATATGTGAATAATGAATTATATAAAATGAAATAATAATAAGTTAATAGAAAGTTCGTTCTTATCATTTTTTTTTTTTTTTGATTCTCAATTTTGATTTTCAAAATAAAAATTAAGTGAAATAAAAAGTGAACAATAAAACAAACGTATATTTATTTTTTATTCCTTACTGTTAAAAAATAGCCTATAGAAGAGTGAGGGGTAACAACGAGAGTAAAAGAGTCGGAAAGGACAGAGCCAACCCTTCATTTATAATTCTGTTTCTAGTAGCGTATGAAAGTCTAGAAGCCAATAACTGTATAATAGTTCTGAATCCACGATTCTTCTTGTCACTTTTCAAATATTCATGTGCCATAAGGGCAGGACATTTTTGTTGCTAGGATCGTCACGCAGCTTTAGAGCGACACGATGTCCCTCCCTTCCCTCCTTTCAATTCAACTTATTATTTTAAATTCTCAAAAATGGAATTATTTTCTATAGTGTAAAAATCAGTTTTTATTACTTTCTCTTACCTATATTTATATGTTAATATATATATATACCGGTATAGTGAGAAAGTATTGTATTCATGTAAAAAATTCGATGTCGAGATTTTGACGGATATACACGTTTTGAGGTCCCCTTTTTGGATAAAAAAGTGGTTTTCGCGACATGGTCTGTGTGTGTGTGTCAGTCTGTCTATCTGGGTTCAATTTAAAGCATGAAGGAATTGGGCTAGGAAGATGAAATTTTAAATTTAAGTTATGTTTGATTTCATTAATAAAAACAATTTTGTATCTCAAACTTTGCGCGTCGTATTAGCTGATTGCATTGCTTTGTATTTTATACAAATAATTTATGTGTAATACACATCAACTGACAACTCAATATGACTCAATGCATTGTCATTTGAGCTGGGAGGTGAATCAGACAAATATCTTAAAATATAGACAAATCTATAGTTATTTACTATATCTGGGTATATCTGATCACATCATTATTCATTTTATTTAATAATAATTCTATATTTTGGGGAGGGTAGGGAGATGGTCAGGTCTTAAAGCCTCAAAGCCACCAAGCAATCAAAAGCCTGCACTTGGAAATTTAAATTAATAAATATTTAATTTAAATTTTAATAAGATTGTTATTTTCGTCCCTTAAACCACCCCTCCATAAATAAAAAATGTTAACAAAGTAGGGTTGGTAGATTCGGAGGCTGAATCGATTTTCGATTTTCGATTTTTAAAATCGAAACCAAATAATCGATTTTTAAAAAAATCGATTTTTGCCTTTAAAAAATCGATTTTAATCGATTTTCGATTTTTTTACAAAAAATTTTTCGCTATGCCCATAAGTTGATTTTAAGGTTCTGCTTACGATTTTCAAGCGGTTTGTGCTAACCTCATATACCAAACGTCGCGGGTTCGACCCCAGCAGTCCGATGATTTTATTTAAGCCAATTGGATACCAAATGGCTTAAATAAGAATGCCTGGACCCCATATATGTATATTTATTAATAACGGATATCGTAAAGTCTTATATGGCCTGAGTTGCCGAAAAGACTGTATGAATGGGTGTGTGAGTGTGAGTGTGAATGAGAAAAAAGTGTGAATGTTTTATAAAAAAAAAAAAAAAAAAGCGGTTTGTGGAACAAGAAAAATAGAACGTTGCATTGCTGATGCCCAAATCAATTTATTCAGTCTTTATAACTTCTTTAAAAATCAACACTTTTTTTTTTATAAAAAAAAGATTCACACTTTTTTCTCATTCACACTCACACTCACACACACATTCACACAGTCTTTTCGGCAACTTAGGCCATTTAAGAGTTTTGACGATAACCGTTATGAATATATATTATTATTTGGGGTCCAGGCATTCTTATTTAAGCCATTTGGTATCTAAATGGCTTAAATAAAATCATCTGATTGCCTGGGGTCCGAACCCGCGACTTTTGGTATACGAGGTTAGCAAGCTAACCTCTACACCTTACCCCGAGGGCTGAATTCAAGATTAAAATTTATAATCATGGGGAAATATTTATATTTTGTTACCATTGCAACCAATTCTCCTATCTTTCCTATGAAATACAAGAGTAAAGCGTACTTCAAAATGAAAATATACATTTTAAAGAGCATCTAAAAAATAATTGATTTTTGAATTTTTTTCAAAATCGTTGGGGTTATTTTTAAGAAAATCAAAAAAACCTGAAAAAACTACCTCAGTAAAGTATTAGTACTTTTTGGCCGATTTTAATTAACAGCTTATTTTCTCGCTCCAGGGGAGGGGGGGGAGTATCTAACTTAAATATAAAATTCCAACCTCATAGCTCAATTCCTTCAAGCTTAAAATAGAACACAGACAGACATACCATGTCGCGAAAACCTCTTTCTTGGAAAATCGAAAATCGAAAATCGGCCGTCAAAAATCGATTTTTTCGATTTTTTCAAAATACTGAATCGATTACGATTTTAATCGAAAATCGACACTCAAAATCGATTTTCGATTAAAATCGAAATCGATTCGACCAACCCTATAACAAATATATAAGCTAAAGATTTTAATGTCTAAATAAAGAAAAATAAAAAAGTATTTATCATATATTCCTCTCCCCTTTCTATCCCTGCCCCTGATGACATATATAAAATATTTAATAATTAATTTAATACTCGAAAAATACACCAGTAGTTTCAAATAGAAACGAAAGAAAAATAAGTTTCAAATCGGATTTTTTATAATTTTTCTAAATTAATTAGACCTATCTTTAAGATGCTCCAAGGGGTGAGAAGGCTGTTGATATGATCGGGGTATTATTAATCACTTTAAAATAAACCCACTCACTATAATAAAAAAGACGAGAGCTGCGAGTAGCGCCTGGCCTGACTCGAAATCGACTGAGTCACTCTCTCTTGAAAAGGAAAAATAAATAAATATTACAATTCCCATTTGAATAAAAAACAAAACAATACTTTTTACTCTCATCTAGATTGAAAAAATATCAAAAAGACGATTTAAAATATTACGAATTCTTTCTTAAAAATAAATATTTCCACCCTCTAACCGACCATAAACAATAAATATAAAATATTTCCTATCTTCAACTAAAACGAAAATCATCAGCAGAGATGATGAGAAATAATCACCTAAATAGTTCAAGATAAACAAGACTGAGAGGCGTTGATCTCTGAATGGGTGCCCGGAGAGACAAGATACTTAATGTTCGGTGTTAATTTCACTGGAATAATGGATATGCATGTTCTAATGTTAAAATTATTCAAAAAATTACTCAATCTAGTTGATTCTAGAGCATTCCCATAATAAAGAAAATAATTCCTTGCGTTTTTTTTCTATTATTCCACCAATCATGATCAATAAACATATAGTTTTTTTGAAATTTTAAAAGCCTTTAATTTAGTGAATTTTTGATTAAACAAAATGGGAAAAACAAAATAGAAAAATTGAGAAAAAGAAAAAATCGATTCAGAATGATAGAAGAGAAAGAAAAGGCGCCAGGGGAAAGAAGACAAAAGAAGGGGCTAAGTCAGATAGCGGACGCATGCTGCATATTCAACTAGCCACGTATATAGTAATTACGGAATGTCGGGGGTGCGGTAAGAAGAACTGGACTGGGGTGAGTTGAACCCAGCCCGACTGTTTCCACACTTATTATTAAAACGGTTTGTGCGGTTAGAGAGAGTTTTCAATATTTGATCGAGTCTGATCGTATATGGCAGGTGCGCCAAGTCGCCATGGGCTGCGTGCCTTATGGCACAAAAGCTTCATTTGACTGGCTCCTAGAGACCGATGAAAGCCTTTCCGGATGTTTAGGGATATGTCCCAATCGTGAGAGAAAATTCGATCTAATAATATTTTAATCATAGTATAATTAGAGAGCTACTGTAATGAGAAATGAAATGTAATAAGCAGGTATATAGACTACATCCCCTTCTTGACTATTAAATAATATTTTATATGTAGATAGTTTATAAACGGTATCAATAATCACTATCGGTCCCGGGGGGGGGGGGGGGAGGAGGCGGCGGCCTCTCTCTTCATACATTCGGGCAGAAAAAATTTTATTCATACAAAAGTTTTTGAATTCGCAATTAAAATATAATAAATCATTTTTTACTCGGAAAACCCTCCCCTCCTTGAATCTGCCTCTCTTCTAAAAACCAAGATTTAGAATCTTAAAGAAATTCTGGATCCCCTTCATTGTCAATTATAACATTTATCTTTATAGACCGAAACTCCTTAACTACGCTAATTTTTCGGCAAGGTTGTAGGAAGGGAAAAAAAAATAAAATTTTTTTATGAGGATGTGGCATAGGACAGCCAAGGCGAAAAATAAAATAAAAATTCAAGTTGTCAAGTTGTGCCATGTTAACTAACCTGACATCTCGACATCATTTTTGTCCTGATGAAGAGTGCGATCGGCACTCGAAACGTCGACAAAAATGAAAAAAAAATTATTTTATTTTTCGCCTTGGCTGCCCTATGCCACATCATCATATCATAATGTCCAGCCATCAAGAAACAACTAGTAAAATTTTTTTTATTTTCCCCAAATGAGTTTAATTCCTGATATTTCGAAGGCACAAGGGTTCTTCTTCTTCAGAGGAAGCTGAAAATGATTACAATGTTAACAAAAGTATTTTTACAATAGTTTTAATAAACTATTGTAATAATATTGTAATTTTAATAAACTATTGTAATAATATTGTAATATTGTAAAAATACTTTTGTTAACATTGTAATCATTTTCAGCTTCCTCTGAAGAAGAAGAGCCCTTGTGCCTTCGAAATATCAGGAATTAAACTCATTTGGGGAAAATAAAAAATTTTTATTTCTGTTTTTCCCTTCCTACATCCTTGCCGAAAAATTAGCGTAGTTGAGGAGTTTCGGTCTACAATTCTCTCGGCATCACTCATTAAGCTTTATCTTTATAGTCCTAAAAAAAAAAAAAACTGGAATCTAAATTTATAACTTTTTCTTTTTGAGTATAAAAATTAAAAAAAAATTCTTGTAAAATTTAAGTGATGTCTCGGGGGGCAGGGGGGGGGGGGTAAAGGAAGCAAAGCTCCAAAGAGGTAATTCTTTAAAAGAAAAATTTGCTATTTAGCGAAAGATTTAAATTTAATTAAACTTTTTAAATTTCTCCGAGGCGCGAAGGTCCCTTTGGGGTGGGCATCAGAATTAAGGCAGAGTAGATACATCAGTGGCGGATTAATGCAATTTTGTCGGGAGGGGCGGTTTTTTTTTTTTTTTTTATTTTTTTTTATTTAAGGACTTTGTGGGTATCTATGGCCATTTAGACCCTTTTAGGTTAGGTTAGGTTAGGTTGAAGTGGCCGTTCCCAGAGAGGGAACACACTTAGGCCAATTAGGCCCTTTGTGATACCACGGTGGGGCCATCCCCCTACCTACCCTAAGAGGAGACTTCGGCAGGATGGTTGAATTATTTGCCGCAAGCTGGATCCGAACCCGAGTCGTGTTGAGACTTCGGACTCCGTAATCCTCGCTTAGCCGGCTTAGCCATTGCCTCCTCACAGTTTGTATACTCGTAGATGTATTTTGGAGTATTTTATTTAGAATAATATAAAATTTTATAAAAATCAGAGCCCTTGGGGGGGGCAAATGCCCCCCATCCCTGCCCCCTCCCAAATGACGCCACTGGATAACTAACTTGTAAGACCCAAAGTTCGATATAAGCCTTAACTAAGGGATGAAATTATGAACACAAGCCTTGTTTATTTATTTATTTATTTTTTTTTTTTTTTTTTTTGGACATTTTAAAATTTTTGTTGTAGACCCCGTCCCTATTTATTTCAATCAATTGGTTCCAATTAAATTTTTTTCACCTGGAACGGGATGCGAAACCTAGACCTTTGGCGCGAGAAGCTATGTCAAAGGGCGCTTATATTAATTATTTTAATTTCTAATAATTTTTTTTTAACTCCAGATTTTGTTTAATAGGTCGATAATTCGCTATCTGTCCGATAAGTTTACTAGTTGACCAGAAGCGAAGCAACTGTTCCTTAGAAACACTTTTATATTTCTTATGCGAAGCTATCATAGAGATAACTGTTTGTAAGCTCTACTGATAATCTATTTATATAGCCTAATTCGCTAATGTCCGTCTGTCTGTCTGTCACGCTCTATTTGGGAAACTTCCCGTTGGAATTTTGAAACGAAATTTTATATGCTTAAAGAGGACCTTCTAGGCATTACAGGAAAATTATTTGGTATCCAAATGGCTTAAATAAAATAATCGGACTGCCTGGGGTCCGAACCCGCGAACTTTGGTATACGAGGTTAGCACGCTAACCCCTACCCAAGCCCCGGGGGCAAGAAAATTATTATTATTATTATTATTATTTTTTTATTCCATTCCAATTCAGTGCCTGCTTGAGGATTTGTTTACATTCATGGAATACACAAATGAAAAGAATACTTAAATATTTCTCTATACATTTCCTATGGGAAAAATCCTAACTTTAAGAATTAATAACTCAAAAAGTTATAGGAATTTCGGAATGAAAATAATTTTCCTGTAATCCCGAGAAGGTCCTCTTTAAGCATAAAAAATTTAATTTCAAAATTCCAACGGGAAGTTGCCTAAATAGAGCGTTACAGACAGACGGACATTAGCTAATTATATATATATAGATCCACATGCAGGCACTGGATTGGATTGGAATAATAATAAAATTTTTCTTTTGGCAATTAAGATTAAGAAAAAAGCGAGGATAAGCCGCAGGCGGGCCCGGGTCAGCTGAGGGGGGGAGGTCCAGGGGTTCCAGTCCCCTGACTAGGCGCAAAGCCCGCCGAAGGGCTCCGATGCCGCTATTAAATTAAATTCGATAGGTTAATACGTCACACTTCAAATACGTTGACATAATCAATTTTTTTCTTCGATCATCCTTCTTAACATTATTCACTATTTATTTTATGTATAAATGCAAAAATTCCCTTGCCTCACTGTTCATCTTATCATTCAAAAAAAAAAAAAAAATTGATGACTAAGCTTAACCTTTTAACCTATATCAACTAACAACAAGTGAACTAATAGAAATTTGCTTGACACAAAGGGCTGACTCACTTTTTTTCCCACCACCACCACACACACAATTTTTCTCTCTCTCCCTCTCAACTTGTTTGATCTCATCATCGTTTTTTTTTTGTTTTTTTTTTGTAGTTCACTGAAATTATTCCCTCATATGATGACGCCATTTGTCAATCTCGTTTATTTTTTGTCTGTCTGTCAAAATGAAAAAAAAATACAAAGTTTTTTTTTTTAAAGTGTATGTGTGTGGTTTTTTTAACGCCTTTTGGCTCCTAGTTTTTTTTTTTTCTATTTTTGTTCGTTTGTTGTTGTTGGTTTCTCACGAGATTTGCAACTCGCTCTCTCTCTTATACAACAACAACAACGAGAGAGAGAGAAATTCTCTTGTGATTTAACCTCGGGAATTGCAAAATCAAAATGAATAAATATTTATCTTTTTAATATAAAATTTATTTCCTTAAGGAACAAAACAAATAAAAAAATAAAAATAAAAATCAATCTCTATCTAGAGAGTGACCTTCAGGTAGCTAAATAAAATGTTAGGTTGTGTAAATACTTTTTTTTCGAAATTATACATTTATATATCGTTCGTTTTGGGTTTGCATTTAAGGAGGTTCAGGAGCGACGTCTAAACGTACTTAAAAAAAACTAGACTATTATAAGGAATTTTTCAATGCGGTTTTTTTTTTAAATGAATTAAATTCATAAGAGATTATTGGGACATCGAGCTATAATTTTTTTAATGACTTATTAAAAAATTATCGTAATTAATTTTTTTGTTATCAAGCAAATACAAAAAAACAATCTGTCCCAATAATCTTTAATTTTTTTTAAATTTAAAAATGAATTTATTGTTATTATTAATCACAATTTATTTTATTAATCATAATTAAGAAATTTTTAAAATAAGCTTAGATGATAAATTTAAAAACCAACTGTCAAATTAGTTCAGCATTCTTGCAATAGATGGCAGGCTAGTCTAACAGACGATATAGTATTAGCCTATATCTGGCCTATATTTATATATTTTTATGCTTTTATAAAAGATACATAATATATAATAACATTTATAAAGTATTTATTGTTAAAAGATCAATGAAAATCAACCAAATGCATTAAATATTATTAGCTACCATTCTGACATCTCTTGGCAAATTTTGGAATTACTTTTTGGGCATACTTTTTATGACACACTACGCCATCTAATAGGGAAAAACATGCGTAACACCTTCGCTCCTGAGCCCCCCTTAATGCCCAGAACTATTTTTGTTTTATATTGTCATGATATATAACTTTTGGCTTATTTGGGCTACTTATAACATAATGAATGTATGTTTAATGAAAATTTATCTTTAGGTGGGGAATAATGGGGTGGTGCGCAGATGCACCACCGGGCTCAAACAGTATACAAATGTTCACTAACCGATCTTAGAAAGCGTGTTGAATGGTGTGTTATGTGGAGCTTTTAAAAGAAAGATGAAAATCAATGAAAACATTACAAATTACAATATTTTACCATCGGATACTAAGTATTGTAAGAAACAAGTCGAAGTCGTCCAGTGATAATCGATTCTAATCGACTTGAGAGTTTCAACTCGATTCTAAAAAGTCGATTATTTTTAGTAAAAGATCGATTCTTAGACTAAACTCAGACCTTTCCATCACTAATATAAATTAATGAAAAAATCATGATTAACGCTTGTTATAATCCCAAAAGTTGAACACACCCCAAAAGGTCAAATCAAAATTTTGTTTATTCATCAGAAGAAGGGAAAGAAAATCCCTTTAAATTCAAATATCAAAGTCAATTAACTGATTTAATTAATAAATCAAAACAGAAGGGATTAAAGAGTTTGCGACGTCATCATTTAGGGAACGATTTATTCTCTGTTTGTAATATGATGGACCGTTTTTTTTTTTTTTTTTTTTTTGTAATTTAAACGACAACAACAAGCGGGTAATAATAAAATAAAGATGACAAATTTATATGCTACTAGGCAAGGCAGCAGACTCTCTCTTTCTCTCCTCTCTTTTAAGCCTACTAGCAAGCAAATTTAATGTCATAAATTTTCTGTCGACTTAAGAAATAATCAAGCTAGCGTACGTACGTAATTTAAAATGAATTATTGTCATTAGAAAAAAAAAATGTTTCGATTTTACTGTGCCAGGCGTCTTCGGTGGAGTTCATATCGATTATGGTTTGTATAAAATAGTCTTTTGAGAGGCACCTCCGGACGTTTTAAACTTTAAGTATATCTTACTCGGCCTCGGATCAACCGGTCCTCGGATTAACCGGCTTATCCCTTTACGTAGTATTATAAAAGTGGTTTTCACGACATGGTTTGTCAGTGTGTGTGTCTGTGAACAAAATATCTCAAGAAAGAAAAGAGCTATAAAGTTGAAATTTCATATTTAAGTTAGGCACCCCCCGACACGAAGCTTTTGAACAAAATCGACCAAAGAGTACTAGTACTTTACTGATGCACTTTTTCAGTTTTTTTCGATTTTCCCTAAATTCGCTCCAACGATTTTTTTTTTAAATTCAAAAATCAATTATTTTTTAGGTTCTCTTTAAAATGTATATTCTCATTTTGTTATTGAAATCTTCTGAAGACCACTTTACTCTTGTACTCCATAGAGAAGATAGGAGAAATGGTTGCCATGGTAACAAAATATAAATATTTTCACATACTTATAAATTTTACATCTTGAAAATCGAATGTACCGTACTGTCGGAAACTAAATACATGTCGACACAAAAAATCTGGTGTGACAAGCACAGAACACAACTTTCGATTACCGAAGGTAAGAGAAAGTTGTGTGCTGTGCGAACAGTTTCACCAGATTTTTCCCTTTTGTAATCATATTTGAAACAGAAAAATAAAAGACGTGTGTTTAATTGGCGGAATGATTATAAGAGTAGCAGTAGAAAATCTTTATAATTTTAATAAATTTTTTTAAGAATCAAAAACAAAAGTTTGTTTCCTTCTTTTTTTATTAATAAGTAAATAAAGAAAAATACAATCAAATTAACAAACTTATGCTTATAATATTTTCTTCTCTCTCTCTCTCTCTCTCTGTTTTTTATTATCTTCTTTTGTCCAACCCCCCAATCCCTCTTTTGAATCATTGAAATTCCCTAATTGGGTTTAGTTTGAAAACCCACTCACTCACTTTGATCCTAATTCACTCAGACAGTGCAAAAAAAAAAAAAAAAGAGAGAAAGAGAGGAGTCGATTGAAGTAATCGTAAAACTATTAACCCTCAAACCCTGGGCTCTGGTTAACGCAATTATAAAGAGCAATCGATTAGCTGCCTGGTTTTTTTTTTTTTTTTTTTATTCGCGGTTTCTATCCTTGCCAATATTCTTTACAAGATTAAAAAAAAAAAAAAAAAAAAAAAAAAAAAACTCCCATAATACGTATAGTAGGATCCTTGTAGGGTATAATTCGTAAAACAATGTCGCTTTTTATTCTGAAATCTACTGCTACTATTTTTATTACTATTTTTATAAATTATTTAATCTACTGATGCCCGCGTCACTGAGATTTTCGGTGTCACTTTTAACATTTTTGGAGTCGCTCAAAAATTGGTAACAAGAAAAAGTCGGCTTTCGGCTAGACTTAGGGGTTCCACCCTTTATAATAATAAATTGTACGTTATTTCGGGTAATTATACCCTATACTTTACGAGAACAATAAAAGTAACGCAAAAATACTTTATTTCGCATGATTTAATTTTTATGGGATTCAAAAAAAGTTTTGTCGTAAGCATTTTTGCGTTTTCTACTGCACAAAAATGGCAGCAAGTATTTAATAAGACTGATGATAATTTTTCATACTTGTATAAAGTAATTCGTCTTGACACATCAGGATTCACAGAGAAGAGTTTTTTCAGGGATGGCGAAACGAAAGAAACAAAGCGTCTCTGGACCTTATAAAAAATCTGGTGTGACTGGTCGCACAGCACACAACTTTCTCTTACTTTCGGTAATCAAAAGTTGTATTCTGTGCTTGGCACACCAGATTTTTTTGTGTCGAGATAGATTTAGTTTACCACAGCACGATACATTTGAATTCGAAAAATTCACAAACTATTTGTTTATTTATATTTTGTTACCATGGCAACCATTTCTTCTATCTTTTCTATGAAGTACAAGAGTAAAGTGGTCTTCAGAAGATTTCAATGGCAAATTGAGAATATACATTTTAAAGAGCATCTAAAAAATAATTAATTTTTGAATTTTAATCAAAATCGTAGGAGAGAATTTTGAGAAAAACAAAAAAAAACTGAAAAAAGTAAACATCAGTAAAGTACTAGTACTCTTTTGCCGATTTTGATTAAAAGCCTATTTTCACGCCCTAGGGGGCCTAACTTAAATAAGAAATTTCAACCTCCTAGCTCAATTCTTTCATGCTTAAAATTGAACACAGACAGACCATGTCGCGAAAACCACTTTTTTGGATTCAGGGGACCTCAAAACGTGTAATATCCATCAAAATCTCGACATCGAATTTTTGACATGAATCCGATACTTTCTCTCTCTCTATATATTAACATATAAATTATTGAGGTAAGAGAAAGTAAAAAAGGGTTATTTACTTTAACTTAAATATAGACTGTCAAGATGCTGTGCAATTGTTTAGCAGTGATCAGTGGCGTAACGTTTTTAGCTGGGAAAGAAAAATAATGATACTTTATTTTGACACACATTTATTCATCAATGTAACAGTTACACTATAATTCCAAAAAAAAGGTGGCAACCCTAACTAGACTCAACATACTTAACAGTTAATAAATGGCCAGATTCTATGCCAAGTTTGATTTCTCTGTGCAATTCTTTTCTGCACTTATCTCTCAACACGCTAAGTTGATTTTTCGATATTTTTATGAGAAAAGAAAGGCCTTTAGTCATTAAGCTCTTTGAATTTGTAAAGATGGATTTTTATTTTTAGCTTTTTAGAGAGTGGATCTTCACTTTCTTTTTTCGTTTAATCAAATTAAAAGCTACATTCGCGTATTTTTTACTTGAATACAAACAACCATAACTCTAATCACTCTCCCCTTTAAAAAAACGTCATTTTTTTTTGATTGATTGATTTCAAAGGAATCAAATATTGATTGGCGGTGGCAAGTTGAGTGTTTACTCTGTTCAAAAACCCTCTCTTTGCTTGGGGGAGAATGTGGAATTTTACATGATAATAAGGAGGAAAAAAACGAAAAGAAAAAAGTTCTCTCTCCTTGTTATATCCAAGTAACCTATAAAAAAAGTAGAAGAAGAATTCGTTCGTCCTTAAGAGTGAGAGAGGGTGAATATTTGAAAGTGACAAGAGAAGAAGAAGAAGAAGATGTTGATGATGATAAGAGGACAGACACAAACAGAGAGGCTGACGTCATTAGATACAAATTGGAGAGCTATCAAGCAACTCGCCTTCGCCTCCTTCTCGTTGGACGAGATCATAAACACGTCATCAAACGAAATTTTTTTGTTTTTTTAGATAATAAATAAAATTTCCAGTATTGAACCCAGTTCTAGTTTTCCTTTGTTGGCGTTAATTTTAATAAGCAAAGAGATGACAAGACAAAGTTAATGACCTTTTTTTTTAGTAATTTAAGGTCTTTTTCGGCATCCGGGGCTATTTAGACCCCAACAATTGATTGATAGCCAATTAAATTTTTGTTGCATGAGATTAGGTACGAATCCCTGACCCTTAGCACAAGACACACCATTGTGCTACGCCCCAAGGGGCACCTTAATATTTTTGCTGAATGAAGAATAGAGATGGCTGTGGTGATAATTGAATAAGGAACACAGTGAGCAAGGCAACCAGCAGAAATAAAAAAATTATATTATTTCGTTGACGTTTCGGAAATGCGTCGCTCCCATTCTCAGGAGGAATTAAATGTCACAAAACAGTTGAAAGATTTTACAATGTATATACAACGACGTTTCTTCTTGACTAAACTTAGTGATTTTCAAATTATAATTTCACACAGGATTCGCAGGGACTTTGCAGCCAAAAGATTAAATAAAAAAATATTTAATTTCTATTTGCTGACGTTTCGGTTGCCAATCACGACCTTCATCAGGGCAAATATTGTCAATTATACACGATCTTAGGTATTTTAATATTCATTGCAATTAAATAAACAATTTCTTTTACTTTTATATGTACAAATCAAAGTAAAAGAAATTGTATATTTAATTGCAATGAATATTAAAATACTTAAGATCGTGTATAATTGACAATATTTGCCCTGATGAAGGTCGTGATTGGCGACCGAAATGTCAGCAAATAGAAATTAAATAAAATATTTTTTTATTTAATCTCCTGGTTGCTAAGTCGCTGCGAATACTGAGTAAATGTCCACAGCCATAAAACATCGATATATTTTCACATTTATTGCAATTGAAAATATAAAATATAGTTGGCCTATACATATGATAAATATAACATCTATTAATAATACCCGAAAAAAGTATGGGTGTGTTGCCGGGAGTTGAACCACTGATTCACTAATTTGTACTCGGTGTGCACTTACCACTAGCCCACAGTACGGCATTCGGGTGAATTCAAATACCCGAATGCCGTGCTGTGGTAAGGGCTTACCGAGTACAAATTGGTGGGATCCGTGGTTCAACTCTCGGCGATAACAACACCCATACTTTTTTCGGGTAATGAATTGATAATTAATAAATGGTGGAGTTATATAAATTTCCCTCGCGGCTTACATACGCGATGTATATAATATCTTAAATATTATATATGTAGTTTCTTATTCATATGATAAATGTTTTATATTGTAAAATAAATATAATATGTTAAAGGCCCTGAAAGAAAGTCGTTGAACGAAACCGAATTACCAAATTCTGTCAAATTAATAGGCCTATAAATAAAATTTCTCAAAATGAGCTATACTATTAAAAAGAAATAAAATACAAAAAAAAAAAAATATATATATTATTTTAAGGTTAAATACGTTGAAAGGTCTCACTATGAGTAGATAACAAGATAATTTGGAAATTATTGTTAATTTAAACATTAAACATTCTTTTTCTTTATTATTACGTACATTCGCCATGTTTAATTTATAAAATGAAACTTCCTTCTCTCTAACAATATTGTCAGCGTTATCTATCTATCTACAAGTAACTCCACTGTACTCTATCCTCGCTCTATATCTAAAATTGTATTTTGTCCCTTTTCTTCCTTTTGATTATTTTAACCGATTTAATTCGAGTTTAATTTTCAAATTTCCTGCATTTTGTTTTTTTAATGATTTGAAAGTTTAAATGGCCCTTAAAAAGAGAGGCGGGAGGGGAGGGGAGGGGCCTCAGTGCTCGTTCTCGTTTCCAAGGCCCTCTCTCCCCTCTCTATTTATCTTTTACATTGTTAGCGAGAGCTGAAATTTTAAACCAAAGCTAATTAAAAAGAAAAATGTTTGTAACAACGTTTTGGTGAAAAGGGAAAGAGAAACCTTGGATCATGATAGCAATATCAAACACGGACTAGGCTCTATTCTATTTATATGTAAAGGAAAGTCAGATTCGAACCACATTTTGATAGAATAAATGCCTCGTGAGGGGACCAAGTTTCAAAACTCTAATTAATAATAGAATGCAAAGTACAAGATACGTACAAATTACATATAAATTAGGGTCCGACCGAAACAGAAAAAGATTTGCAGCCGAAAACGAAACCGAACCAAACCACTTGTATTTTCTATACAAAATTCATATCATTTCACCGTTTTTTTTTTTTTTTTTGTGTTTGTTTTTGGCCGAAACCAAAACCAGGCCGATTTTTGGCCGAAACTGGCCGAAACCGTTACTGAAACCCAATATTCGATCGGTTCCTAATGTCTATCTATATATATATAATTCGCTAATGTCAGTCTGTCTGTCTGTCGGGCTCTATTTGGGCAAATTACTGTTGGAATTTTGAAATGAAATTTTATATAGCTTACATAAAGAGGGCCTTCTCGGGATTACAGGGACTGAATTGGAATGGAATGATAATAATTTGGTTTTCGCCCTCGGGGGCTTGGTGTAGGTGTTAGCGTGCTAACCTCGTATACCAAAAGTCGCGGGTTCGCCCCCGACCCCCTCGACCCTTGGTATTCAAGGCAGGTGCGCTATCAACAAGTTTTATTTATAAATTGTAATTTCCTTTTAAACAATTAAAATCAATTCTGCAGTCTTTTTTTTTTTTTTTTGTTAAAAAAACATTCACACTTTTTTCTCATTCACACTCACACTCACCCCCACACATTCACACTGTCTTTTCGGCAGCTCAGGCCATTTAAGACATTTACGATATCCGTTATTTATGAATTTATATATATAGGGGTCCAGGCATTTTTATTTAAGCCATCTGGATATCCAGATGGCTTAAATAAAATCATCGGACTGCCTGGGGTCCGAACCCGCGACTTTTGGTATATGAGGTTAGCACGCTAACCTCTACACCACGCCCCGTGGGCTTCTGCAGTCTTTAAGTGATTTATTCTATTCGATAAATAATTTGTCTTGGAATAATAATATTCCAAGTCTCAAATGTCAATCACTTAATATAAATAAGACTGCTCCCCCTAGGGATATATTTATGCAAAAATCTGAAGTGATTGGCACTTGTGGGATTTGATGAATATAAAACATTTATCACTGGGTGAATAAATTCCTTTTAAACAAAAGCTTTTTCATAATATAATTCCTCTGTTTCCAAATCGCCCTCTAGTTTTTGCCTTTAAGAACAAAGGAGTATTACATTTTAAAGGGAGAATCCGATCGGTGAACTCCCTTTTTTGGATCGCGCTGTTAGTATATTTATCTCTGGGAAAGTAAAAATAATGGAATTCTCGTCTTTAAGTTTAATAATAAAAATATAAAATTTGTTTGATTACTTTTTTTTTATTTTTCCCTCTTAAAATTTTTTTAATTTGAATTTTTTTATACCGACTTCTCTATATTCCACCCCCCTTATTATTATCTAAAAATTCATTTCGTTTTTTTATTATTTTTGTTTTCCGATTCAAATTCATTTTGAAAAAGAACATCTGGAATTTATTGTTTCCATCTATAAAATTTTTCAAATAAATATTTTATATCTCTCAGTTCAGTTAATATTAATTGTTTATCAGAGATAATATTATTATTCAAGCAGGATAACGGAGAGGGAGGGTAATAAAATCCCAGCCAAGCACATGAGGTTTGTAAGACAATATCGTGACGCCATTAAAGAGATGAACAGATAATAGCCACGAATGCCTACTGCGACTCAGAGGGAACATGTAGACGCGTTGAAAATTTGATAGCGTGTGCATTTGGGGCATTATTGATTACAATTAGAAAATAGGTAACTAAGTTGCAAAACTTTTCCGCCTCTTAATCGGGTCGCTGTGTTGTACGGAAACTTTCTCTGCCTTTTTTTTCTTTATCCTCTTTGAATACCTGAAGGCCGGGAAGAAAATATCTTTTATAAATTATAGCACATCCTCATCATTTTATTATACGATCCCCGCCAGCCGACAGACCTGCCTTGCGACGGACCCTCTCCTTTTTCTTTGCAATTATGAAAAGAAATTTTTTTT
>JAKCPI010018744.1:0-11337 GCA_023213315.1 Euborellia annulipes | reverse complement strand
GGGGAAGAGGGGGGGGGGTTACCGCTCGAATCGTCCGAACCCGGCTATTTTCGAAAAATTTCCTTGCTGCGTCCTTGGTTGCCATAATAAAGCAAAAATTATTACATTTAGATATTTAAATTGGAATTATAATTAGAAAAATTATGACCTCTGTTTTTCCTATATGTATATGTTAATTTACATATAACTTATATAGAGAGAAAAAGTATTGGATTCATGTCAAAAATTCGCGTTTTGAGGTTCCCTGAAATCAAAAAAAGTGGTTTTCGCGACACGGTCTGTCTGTATGTCTGAGAACAAAATATCTCAAGAACGAAAAGAGCTAGGAGGTTGAAATTTTATATTTAAGTTAGGCGCCCGCCTAGAAAGTGACACAAAGCTGTTGAATAAAATTGGCCAGAAAGTATTAGTACTTTACTGATGTACTTTTTCAGTATTTTTTGAGATTTTCTCAAATTCGCTCTAACGATTTTGATTAAAATTCAAAAATCAATTATTTTTTAGATGCTCTTTCAAATGTATATTCTCATTTTGCTTTCAAAATTGTTTGAAGCACACTTTACTCTTGTAATTCATAGAAAAGATAGGAGAAATGGTTGCTATGTAGGGTTGGTTGAATTGATTTCGATTTTAAGTGACGATTTTCGATTAAAATACAAAGACTGTAGTCTTTAAAGAAGTTATAAAGACTGAATAAATTGGTCATCAGTAATGCAACGTTCTATTTTTCTTGTTCCACAAACCGCTTGAAAATCGTAAGCAGAACCTTAAAATCAACTTATGGGCATAGCGAAAAATTTTTTGTACAAAAATCGAAAATCGATTTCTTTCAAAATCGATCATTTGGTTTCGAATTTAAAATCGACGAATCGAATATCGATTCAGCCTCCGAATCTACCAACCCTTTTGCCATGATAACAAAATATAAATATTTTCCCATGTTTATAAATTTTCCATCTTTAATTTTAATGTTTGCTGAAACTATCAATAAATAAATAAATATATGTCGACACAAAAAAATCTGGTGTGACAAGCGCAGAACACAACTTTCTCTTATCTTTGGTGATAGAAAGTTTGTGCTGTGCAACCAGTCACAGAATATTATTACACTTTGTTTGCAAATTTAAAAGACAGTTTATGTAAGTAATAGTAGTGCTTTTATCTTATTTATAATAGGTAGTAATTACTTTTATTTGACTCTCTTAGTCAATGAATAGTTCTCAACTGATGATTGCACGTGTCCCTCAACCTCTTTTCTTCCCCGTTGTTTACGATCGCACAAACGTCGTCGCCAGTCACTCAAGCACTCGCATTTATAACCTTAGCTGGCGCCAGGACCCTTGATACCCAGGGACCCCATCGCCCTGAAAGAGACATAAAAATCCATGACTCCCGGGATTCTATGCAGTCGCCTTTTCTTTCTACTTTCCCTCCTCTCACTCCTTATACTTATTGGGTTATATTGGGACTGATACAATATTCGGCGATACAAGCCACTGGATTGTCGGTGGTGATAAAGCCCTTCCGGTAGGGATGGAGTTTAAGATGAAACTATTCAAAAGAAAAAAAAAGATGGAAATTTAGAATGGATTTTTTTTTTTATTATTTTGGAATATATTATAAAGTTAACAAGACTTATCTTATTATTGCCAAACTAGCGCGTCTAGCCAGGGGGCTTCTCCCCCCTCTGGATGTTTCCAACTCTGGCTCGGGCCCACCTGCGGTGGACCCTCGCCTTACCGTTCTTGTCTTGGTACTTTTTAAAATTTCTACAGGCTCTAGAGATATTCAGAAAAACAGGCAGATAAACGAATTATATACAGGTTTATAAACAACAGAGATATTTTTATGATAGCCATTTAAGGGGCCTCGCTCCCCTAAATCCACCCCCCTCAGCTGGCTCGGACCGGACTTGCCTTTCCTTAATCAAATGCCGCAATTTTTCAGACACTCGTTTCAAGTAATTAATGTACAAATACATAAATGTAACGCCTTCGGCAAGTAAAAGCATCTAATTTATTCTTGCTTACTGTTTAAAAGTCTTAAATTTTCCTCTCAGACTAAAAGTTTTAAATTTTACTTCCTCAGTGAGAGAGAGTGGTAAACAGGCACATAAAACGGAAGTCAGTGGCTAGCGCTTTATATATGTAGGTATAAAATTTTTTAGATATATTATAAAATATGCGTCCATTCAAATAAACGCACATTTACACAGGGATTTTTTTGTATTCCTAATAATTAACGTAAATAGGTAAATTTAATAAAAATTAATTAAAAACAGGTGATATGTTCAATTTATTTCATATTTATACCAATGAATATATTATCATAATGAATACATAGATACTACATATTAATGAATACATATCACCTAGTGTTTTTAATTAATTTTCATTAATCTTAACCCTTTTCAGATTGAGTCAAGAGTTACTAATTTAAATTTATATAAAAATAGAACATTATAGGGCGCGACGACGTCATCGGTCATTTCGCGTAGAAGATAATATTGTATAATAGAAAAAAAAATGATTAAAACAAAAAAGGTCAAACGAAAATTTTTTCGGTTCATTATTTTTTCGGCAAAAAAGTTTAACCTCGTCAGTCTGTCAGTTTGGGGGCATCCAAAGAACAAAAACGCTTTTATTCAAAATTCCCCCGTTTTTATTAATATCAAAAATATTTATAATAATTATTAAAAGAAGTAGAGAAAGATATTTTTTAGAAAAAAAAATTCTCATCTATAAAATTTATTAGAATTTTGTTTGTTATTCTTTTGGCAATGGTTATCTTTCGATTGAATTTCGAGGAAAGAATTCCAAGATAATTGAGGGTGAGTTGAAAGGGGAAAAAAAAGGAAAGGCGGTGGATGAATTTTCACTTGGGCGTTGAAGGGCCATCGAGCAGATCGCAATCTCATTCATTCAAGCGATCCTATCAAGAACGCAATGGAACGAACTCATCGCCAGAAATCGCCTGATAGGATAATAGACCCCAGGACAAGATTGCTTAAGATTATTTTTTTTTTTTTTGAAATTTCATCAAATATATTTACAAAAATTTGTTAAATATTCCTTTTACTAGTCAAGCCCGAATCGAGGTATCCATTGATTATTAATATATTGATATAAAGGCGTAAATAATTCAACAATAATTTTATTACTTTCTCTTACCTATGTATATATGTAATATATATAGAGAAAGTATTGGATTCATGTCAAAAATTCGATGTCGGGATTTTGATGGATACCCGAGTCGAAATCGAACGCCTGGTTTGAACCTTTTGTCCTGAATTCCCTTGTTATTTGATAGGATGTTATTTATTTACAATTTTGTGAAAGCCTACTGATTCTACCAGGAGAATTAGAAGGTTCAAACCAGTACTTGAACGCCTGGTTTGAACCTTTTAGTCCTCAATTCCTTTGTTATTTGATAGGATTAAAATTTGGTTAAAGCCTACTGAGCCTGCCAGGAGAATTAGAAGGTTCAAACCAGTACTTGAACGCCTGGCTTGAACCTTGCAGTCTTCAATTGAGGACTAAAAGGTTCAAGCCAGGCGTTCGATTGACTCGGGAAGTACTGGTTTGAACCTTCTAATCCTCCCGGTAAAAATTAAAAACAGTGCGATCTCAGCGCCAAAGCTTTAATAGATGACCACCTTTCATTTTCTTTCATTCCTTGGATATTTGGATTTATTATCGATAAAAAAGAAGTAAGTTTTAACTTTTATTTTCATTTTTTTCATTAATTTTTCTTTATTATTATTAATTATTTTTATTTATTTAAGGGTCAACGTTATAAAAACAAGCCAAAACAAAACGATAAGGTTAGCTGTTATTTTTATTTTATTTTTTATATAGATGTAATCTTATATTCTATTTAATTTTTTCAATTATATTCATTATAAATTTTAGTTGTAAAAACACATTGGCCTGAAGAAGCCACTTTAATTTTAATAAATGAATACAAGGAACATTGGCCATTCATGTCATTTTGAAAGGTAAGAAGACAAATTAAAAAAGATTTTAAATTTATAAAATTAATTTATATATTTTTCACATTTTCAGAGAACTAAATGAAGTTCTTACTGAAAAGAAAAATATTTTTCCACACGTGATAGCTAATGGTATAGGCCTACATATACAGTCAAGATAAAAATTAATGTGATTTATTTTAGAGATGGAAACTCATTTTTACATCCATATTTTCTTTAAAACAATTTCAGTAATGAATCTCCAGAAATATTGAAATCGACACGAAGAGCATTTGGAATTTTTAAAATTTTTTGAAGATATGTTATCTTATTCTCAAATTAAAGAAAATTGATATTTAAACAAGAAATATTTTATTTAAAGATTAATTTGATTTTCCTTTTATTTAAGAATTTAATTGTAGCGAAATGAAGAGCAAAAACGTGAAGATCCATCAAAATCTCGACATCGAATTTTTGACATGAATCCAATACTTTCTCTCTATATATATTAACATATATAGATGTAAGAGAAAGTAAAAAAATTTCGAATGTGGAGTGCCAAGTTGTATAAATTAGCAAAGAAGTATGCTTGTTTTTTGGCATTGAGAAAAATAACTTTAGAGTGTTTCTTCAAATATTTCGATGGCATTTAATAGGACTTCTTCATCAGCGGTGAAGTGCTATTTAATGTCTTCGAAATATTTGAAGAAAACACTCTAAAAGTTATTTTTCTCATTGCCAAAAACAAGCATACCTCTTGCTAATCTAACAAAATTATCAGAACTTTTGTCACTCTGTATATATGTATATAAACAAATTTTAAATGAGAATTTATAGGCCTAAACTAGGATTCCAGCATTCAGTACTGCTGGTCGTAATAGTAGATCTGGTAGACTTAAACTAGTATTTCGAATACCTGGTCTGAGTCTAAACATGTCAAAAAGGGACATAAGTAGACTTGTTAGAACCAAACCAGACTATAAAATTTCCATAGAAACCATGCTTTCAAATCCTAGTTTGATTCTGTTAAGTCTACTTAGAGCAACAATTAGATTCTGAGGTTTTGTAGACTCAAACCAGGCGTTCGATTTCGACTCGGGTATACACGTTTTGAGGACCCCTGAATCCAAAAAAGTGGTTTTCGCGACATGGTCTGTCTGTGTGTCCGTGTTCAATTTAAAGCATGAAAGGATTGAGCAAGGAGGTTGAAATTTTATATTTAAGTATATATCGTCATCTAAATATATCTCGACACGAAAAATCTGGTGCGACAGTCACACCAGATTTTTTATTCTTCTGACTAAATTATAAAAACAGCAAATACAATATATAAATAAATATAAAAGATAAACACAAAAAACAATATTAACAAATTCAATACAATACAAACTAACGAAAATACGTGTAAATATAAAAGTATAAAGTTTATAAATTAAACTAAACTTAATATTTTATTTACGATACAAATGATACAGGTATAAGATACCAACTGGTGGCTTGAGAAAACAGATAAAAAAACTAAAAAAGTATTTCAGTAAAGTACTAGTAGACCTACTCTTCGACCGATTTTATTTAAAAGGTTCGTGTTACGTGCCAGGGCCTGACCTAAATATAAAATTTCAACCTCCTTGCTCTTTTAATTAATTCTTGAGGTATTTTGTTCAGACACCATTTTGTGGGATCCACTTTTTTGGACCACAAACGTGTATTTCCATCAAAATCTCGACATTGAATTTTTGATAGGAATCCAATAGTTCCTTCCTAAATTTAAATTACATATAGGCCTACAGTATAAATACCGTGGTAGTTAAGAGAAAGTTTTTCTTCTGTCCTTGCCTCATTCCCGCGATGCGGGGTCGTCGGACCTCACTCTTTTCCCTCCAACCCTATCATACGTATTTGCGACCGAAAGAAATAGAACAGGCCGGCCCGTCGCACGGTCTGACGCCTGTTGAAAAGAGGAAGGAAGAGACAGACATACAAAGAACTGAAGGACTGCCTGTCCCAGCTCGGGCAGCTCATGGTCGCCATCCACGTACCCACAAGATGTGGGCCCCTGAGCGAAAGAAGAACAAGAACAAGAACAATATGACAATCCCTTTCAAGTAATTTAAAAGAATAGGCAAAATTAAAAATGTTTAAAAATTATGAAATGCAAAATCACCTACTAGCCTAGATCTAATCTAATCTAATCTAATCCTAATCCTAGCTAATTAGATAATTTTTTTTAGATATAAAATTTTTTTCAAAAATTTTACATTATTTGTGAATTTTATTTATTTTTTTTAATTTCATTTAAGGCCTTTTTTGACATCGAAGGCCATTTAGACTCAGTCTCTAATTATTTCAATTTGGATTGGTAGCCAATTCAATTGAAATGAATTTTTATCGCATGAGAAGGGATGCGAATTCTAGAACTGTGGTATCAGAAGCCAACGCTCTACTTCTGAGCTATAATATTATGAAATTTAAAACTAAAATATATTTATGCAAGAACATTCAGATTCAGATGCCGAAAAGACTAAAAAAAAAATCTTTCCAGACGATAAGCATAATAGATAGACCTTCAATAATTCTATTAAAAAGTAAGATAATAAGAAAATTTATTAGTTTGTTATAAATTATCTCGAAACTAAAATCTTACAAGTCGTGATTTTCAAAATGAAAAAAAAAAAAAAAAAAAAAAATGTGACGTTTGTTACCTAGAAAATATAGGCGACTGTAAAATAAAATATTTTAACATTGGAGCAATGTTCTGCTTTTACGATTGTGCAAACGAGTATAAGGGGGCTACAAGTCATGAAGGAAAAAAAAAAATTTTCTTAGAGTATAAAGACCCCGGAACTAATGAAGAACGGATGCCAATTAGTGGGGGAAGCAAAGCCATTAAAAATAACGCTATAATATAAATACGTGAATATAATTATCTACATTATTATTACTAATATTATTAACATATTATTATTTAAAGAACATGGATGAATGTTATACTATCCTGGTTTAAAAAAAAATATGGTGTGGCTAACCGCACAACAGATTTTTACGAGATATATATTTAGTTTCAGATAGTATAATAAAATCCAAGAGGTAATAATCAGAAGAAATTATTTATATTTTGTTGCGATATATATTGTACATTTTGTTATCTTTCCAATGAAGCACAAGAATAAAGTGTGCTTTAAATAATTTTACGATGATTTTAATATTCAGTTTACCTTCACCTTAAGGAGCGTCTCGGGGTACTGAATTTTTTAGATAAATCACATTAATTAAAAGATAATTTTAAAAAATTCGATCTAGATAATTAAATTAATAATCATTGTGTTAAAAAAATAATTAATTTTTTTGCCTTTAATTAATTAGCTGAAAACTTCCAAATGAAATGGAATAAAACCCTTGTTTCCCTATGGAAAAACTAACGCCATCTCTTGCCGCCTAGAGTAACCAGATTTTGAATTGTCTACTAAAGGTTTTTCGACGTTCACCTCAAAGAGAATAAATGATTTATTGAATAAGGAACGCAATGACCAGGGAAGCCAGCATAAATAAAAAACTTTTATATTATTTAGTCGACGTTTCGGGAACGCATCCCTCCTATCCTCAGAACGAAATAATTGTCGAACAATAGATGGATAATTTCATACCTTATTTTAACATCACCATAGCCTTTCTATTCTTCATGAATGATTTATAAATTTTAATCAAAATAGAGCTTTTTTGAGAAAATTGAATAAAAATTCAAAAAGTAGCCTACATTATCAATAAATATAAAATTTCAATTAAATTTAAACAATCAACCTTTGGCTCTAGTTGGAACATTATGTATTGATATAATAGAAAGATTTAAAAATTAAATAAAAATACTACCTTATAAGTTTAAAAGATTTATTAAAAATTAATATTTTTTTAAAAGCACTTAATGTATAATTTTTAAATTTCGACATTCATGTGTCGAAATTAGAAGTGATTCTATTCAATTAAAAAGTATGTTTTAAAAATTAACTTTATTTGTGAAATCACTCCTAATTATGAGACATGAGCGCTGAAAAGTTTAAAAAAAATATTAATTTTTAATAAATCTTTGAAACTTATAATCTAGTGTTTTTTATTTAATTTTTAAATTTTCCTGTAAAATTTCAAACTTTTAAGCTTACGTCTTTTCTTTCTTGGCATATTTTGTTCAGAGACCATTTTGCCTGAGTCACTTTTTTTAGAATCAGGGATCCTCAAACCGTGTATTTCCATCAAAATCTCAACATAATATTTGTGACACGATCACAATACTTTTTTGTCTATATAAGAAATACATAGAAGGCGCATAAAATTTATCTAATTAATTAATCAATTACACATTTATTTATAATACAATATATAGCCCTAACTGCAAAAAAAAAAAAATTGAAATAATTTCTAAAATATTCGTTATAAAATCAATGTCCAAAAATAATTATTTATTTTATAAAAGAAAATAAATGATTTCCGGACCATAGGTGTCCGTTAATCGATCCAGCAAAGATCATTAATTGGTCCGAAATTGGGAAGGATTTCCACCCGGATAGAGGGAACAGTCATCGAATAGGGGGAACATCATTAATTTGCTAATTAATGATTTTCGTCAACCTCAAATGCACATTCTCATGATGATTTTGAAATAACGTCAAATGTTCAAAGATGCGTGACATTAGAAAATATTTTTGATGTCATTTAGAATTTTATCTGAGATTCAAATCTTTCTTTAATACATGGGAATATATTTTAGACTTGAAATTTTAATTTTAATGTTTTGAATCCAGGCTAGTAAAGGCCTGACAAAATGAATCATTTTAATTATAAATACAAAGTTAAATTTTTTTCATCTTTGTTTTTTTGATGGTGGGACAAGCGCCACAAGAACCTCGGAAATGAATCTGGTGGCTTGGTGCAATGGATAGCAAGCACACCGATGCCCCCGAAAAGGTTGGAGATCCTGAGTTCGATTCCCGGGGGCCATGGTTTGGCCCACTAACAAAAAAAACATACACTTATATTAAAAAATGTAAAAATGTTGGTTAACAATCGAGAGACAAAGAGGAACGAGGAGTAAATGGCTTTTAGATGCCAAAAATAATACTTTAAAAGTAAAAAATGGAAGTTTTAAATATAGTCTAAAAAAATAATGTAATATTCAATTATTTATAATAGAATAGTAGTTTTATTATTATAAATATTTAATTGAGGTGTATAACAAAGTTAGCTGATAATACGATTTATTTAAGGGGTAACAGGAAATCTCCAGTTATAAAGCAAAATCGCAGCTAGTTGTTTTTTCAATTTTGATTTATAAGTGCCAGAGCCTCCATGCTTCGGTCGCATATAGGACCATCATCAGGGCCAAGCCACTGTCACTTTATTCCTTCCTCTTGGTCATATTGGCCAAAGAAATTATTAATAATACAATAAGTTCAGTGACCAAATTATTATATATAGTGTGTTATTAAGGACTATTATAAATAATGAAGATATGGTATAGCCTATTCGCTATTTAATCCTGGATAGCAAGTTATCGCGAGATAAATAAAGCGTGTTGGAAAAAAAGAGAAAATGATTTATCCTGTTGCCTTTGCTGGCGTCCAAGCCGTCTGGCAGAATGGAAAAAAAGTGAGCATGCCAATGGAGGGGAGAGTGAAAAAATATTCCGAGATCTTGTAAAAAAAAAATAATAATAATAAGCAGGCCCTTATAAGGTAAAGAAATGGCTCATGATATTATTAACGATAAATTAATTATTGAAAATGAATTCTGGTAAATAAAAGTTCATGATCTAAGAGGGTGATGAGTTCACTTCTTAAACAATCAATTTATTTAAAATATATTGGCCAATTAATTAAGTAAAATAATCCTCGAGCTTGGTGTAGGGGTTAGCGTGCTAACCTCGTACACCAAGAGTCGCGGCCCCAGGCAGTCCGATGATTTTATTTAAGCCATTTGGATACCAAGCGCTTTTTTTTTCCTTAATCAACTAATTAAAGTAGACATAAATAAAACAAAAAGAACCAAGAAATAAATGACAAATTGATAGAGGAGTATATAACCCAGAATCATTGTAAGAGACAAAATAAAAATATAACAATTCTCGAAAACTAATTTTATTTTTATTAGTAGTATCAATAATCAAACAGTATAGTTTTTATACCTCTTAAAATTTATTCAGATATTAAATTTACTAGTTAACATCTAGAATTTTTTCATCCATAATAACATTACATTTATATTTTGATTCTAAAACGGAGTGAAATCTGAATATAGATCAAATTAGGTGACGAAATTCTAAATTGAGCTCGTTGCTTAGAATGTTTAGTTTAGCCTTCATTAGGGAGAAGATTGATGGCTTGGTGATTGGTTATCTCAATTATTGTTTAAGATCAGATGCTGATCTAATTCCTTTAATTATCCCAAACCCTCGGGTTCCTAGTATGATCCGGTGACCCATGACACCCTGCTAACGTCAGAGACCACCAGCCGTGAACAATGTGTCCCGAGATGCGAAACCCCAAAACCACCCCTTGACATCCCAACCAACCCTCTGAGCCATTAATCGAGCTGAGATGGCCAGTAAGGGCTGACCTAGTTTAATTTACCCACGTAAGGTGCAGGAACCCCAATGAACACGGCACAGGTGTCCAGGCGACCAACACACCCACACCTGCAACACTAAGCCCTTCACCCTTTGGTACAATGGGAGAATCAATTGGAAGGCAATTTTCATGCTTCGTTTAAAATGAATGATCGTTTTAAACTAATTAGAGAAATTCATGAAGAATAAAAGAGGAAAAAGATTTTCTTACCGCACTTCCCGGAGAAAGAGAAGAGTAATTTAACTTAATTTAAGAAAACTTTTTTTATAAAAAATTAAAGAGTTAATACGAATTTCCATCTATATTAATCCATCTTTCTTTAAGAACGTTTTTTGCTTGCTGGAGGGGTGGTTTAAGAAATTAAAGACACGGCAAAAAAATGAAGCATGATGATGGAATAAAAAGTATGGTAGGCCTATTAGAAGGAATGTAAGAATATCAAAATGACAGCGAAAGAGAGATGAAGATATGCTAGTTAGGAAAAGATGTTGGGCCCATTATTACCACAAAAATAAAAATTAACTAATATTTATTCTAGTAGCTACAACGATGGCCAATATGTGGCCTGTGGATCTTTGTAGCTCAACCAATAAATTAAATTCCTCCTGCAGTTATTATTAACTATCAAACAAAATAAAAAATAATACTTGTTGAACGGTTTATAGATTTAGTAGCATTAAAACTATCAATAGCAATGTTTTATTTTCTCTTCCCTTGAGTGAGAGAAAATTGAAAGAGATATTACCTATAATT
>JAKCPI010018743.1:0-13169 GCA_023213315.1 Euborellia annulipes | reverse complement strand
AGAATAGGCAAAATTAAAAATGTTTAAAAATTATGAAAAGTAAAATCACCTACTAGCCTAGATCTAATCTAATCTAATCTAATCTAATCCTAGCTAATTAGATAATTTTTTTTAGATATAAAATTTTTTTCAAAAATTTTACATTATTTGGAATAATTTATTTATTTTTTTTAATTTCATTTTAAGGCCTTTTTTTGACATCGAAGGCCATTTAGACTCAGTCTCTAATTATTTCAAAGTGGATTGGTAGCCAATTCAATTGAAATAAATTTTTATCGCATGAGAAGGGATACGGAATTCTAGAACAATGGTTATCAGAAGCCAACGCTCTACTTCTGAGCTATAATATTATGAAAATTTAAAACTAAGAAATATATTTATGCAAGGACATTCAGATTCAGATGCCGAAAAGACTAAAAAAAAATCTTTCCAGACGATAAGCATAATAGATAGACCTTCAATAATTCTATTAAAAAGTAAGATAATAAGAAAATTTATTAGTTTGTTATAAATTATCTCGAAACTAAAATCTTACAAGTCGTGATTTTCAAAATGAAAAAAAAAAAAAAAAATGTGACGTTTGTTACCTAGAAAATATAGGCGACTGTAAATAAAATATTTTAACATTGGAGCAATGTTCTGCTTTTACGATTGTGCAAACGAGTATAAGGGGCTACAAGTCATGAAGGGAAAAAAATTTTTCTTAGAGTATAAAGACCCCGGAACTAATGAAGAACGGATGCCAATTAGTGGGGAAGCAAAGCCATTAAAAATAACGCTATAATATAAATACGTGAATATAATTATCTACATTATTATTACTAATATTATTAACATATGGTTATTTAAAGAACATGGATGAATGTTATACTATCCTGGTTTAAAAAGAAAATATGGTGTGGCTAACTTCACAACAGATTTTTTTACGAGGATATATATTTAGATTTCAGATAGTATAATAAAATTCAAGAGGTAATAATCAAGAAGAAATTATTATATTTTGTTACGATATATATTGTACATTTTGTTATCTTTCCAATGAAGCACTTCAGAATAAAGTGTGCTTTAAAAATAATTTTACGATGATTTTAACTATTCAGTTTATCTTCACCTTAAGGAGCGTCTCGGGGTACTGAATTTTTTAGATAAATCACATTAATTAAAGATAATTTTAAAAAATTCGATCTTGATAATTAAATTAATAATCATTGTGTTAAAAAATAATTAATTTTTTGCCTTTAATTAAATAGCTGAAAACTTCCAAATTAAATGAAATAAAACCCTTGTTTCCCTATGGAAAAACTAACGCCATCTCTTGCCGCCTAGAGTAACCAGATTTTGAATTGTCTACTAAAGGTTTTTCGACGTTCACCTCAAAGAGAATAAATGATTTATTGAATAAGGAACGCAATGAGCAAGGCAGCCAGTACAAATAAAAAACTTTTTATATTATTTCGTCGACGTTTCGGGAACGCAATCCCCTCTTCTATCCTCAGAACGAAATAAATTGTCGAACAATAGATGGATAATTTCATACCTTATTTTAACATCACCATAGCCTTTCTATTCTTCATGAATGATTTATAAATTTTAATCAAAATAGAGCTTTTTTTGAGAAAATTGAATAAAAATTCAAAAAGTAGCCTACATTATCAATAAATATAAAATTTCAATTAAATTTAAACAATCAACCTTTGGCTCTAGTTGGAACATTATGTATTGATATAATAGAAAGATTTAAAAATTAAATAAAAAATACTACCTTATAAGTAGAGACCGGACAAAAAAGCATAAAAAAATGGAAAAAAAAGTGCTTAAAAAGCATAAAAAACTTGAATAAAAAGTTGTTAAATAAGCATATAAGTTGAAAAAAAGCATCTAATAAGCAATTTTTACTCATACCAATGGCGTATACAATTTTTTTTTTAAAGAAAATAAATTTATTCCGCCCCGCCCTGCGAAAAATTTTGTTTTTTGCGGAACCAAATTTTTTCACCCTGCGGAAAAAAATGTTTTTTACAGGGCTATATTTTTTCGCACTGCGGGGTTTTTGGAAATTTTTTTTTTTTGGAGGGGGGCGCCCCTCTCCCCCCTTATATACGTCCCTGGTGTATGCATGTGTGAATGGGAAAAAAAGTGTATTTTTTAATAAAAAAAAAAAAATTATAAATATTCGTAAAAATAAGTGAAAAATAAGCACGAAAGGGAAAAAAAAGCATGAAAACTCAAAAAAAGCAAGCATAAAAAATGCAATCTCAATACACTTAGTTTTCCTAATTCGTGTAGAAATTAAATATCTAATGGCTGCTTATAAAATTGAGCAATAAGCATTTTGCTTAAAATCCGGTCTCTACTTATAAGTTTAAAAGATTTATTAAAAATTAATATTTTTTTTAAAAGCACTTAATGTATAATTTTTAAATTTCGACATTCATGTGTCGAAATTAGAAGTGATTCTATTCAATTAAAAAGTATGTTTTAAAAATTAACTTTATTTGTGAAATCACTCCTAACTATGAGACATGAGCGCTGAATTGTACATAAAGTTTAAAAAAAAATATTAATTTTTAATAAATCTTTGAAACTTATAATCTAGTGTTTTTTATTTAATTTTTAAATTTTCCTGTAAAATTTCAAACTTTTAAGCTTACGTCTTTTCTTTCTTGGCATATTTTGTTCAGAGACCATTTTGCCTGAGTCACTTTTTTAGAATCAGGGATCCTCAAACCGTGTATTTCCATCAAAATCTCAACATAATATTTGTGACACGATCACAATACTTTTTTGTCTATACAAGAAATACATAGAAGGTGCATAAAATTTATCTAATTAATTAATCAATTACACATTTATTTATAATACAATATATGGACCCTGTTATGCAATGGTGTGTCAAAGACCAAAAACTTCAAAATTGAGTTAAGCACGGAATATTGTTCCAAATGCTATAATTAATAGTATTTTTTATGAAATATGTCCTAAAAAAATTTATATTTAATGTTACTTGCACAATTGACAAGAAAAATTATATATAATCCAATGTAAACAAAAAACTTTATTGTTGATTTTCTCAAAACTCGATGTTTGGTCTTTGACACACCATTGCATAACAGGGTCCATATAGCCCTAACTGCAAAAAAAAAAAATTGAAATAATTTCTAAAATATTCGTTATAAAATCAAGGTCCAAAAGTAATTATTTATTTTATAAAAGAAAATAAATGATTTCCGGACCATAGGTGTCCGTTAATCGATCCAGCAAAGATCATTAATTGGTCCGAAATTGGGAAGGATTTCCCACCCGGGTAGAGGGAACAGTCATCGAATAGGGGGAACATCATTAATTTGCTAATTAATGATTTTCGTCAACCTCAAATGCACATTCTCATGATGATTTTGAAATAACGTCAAATGTTCAAAGATGCGTGACATTAGAAAATATTTTTGATGTCATTTAGAATTTTATCTGAGATTCAAATCTTTCTTTAATACATGGGAATATATTTTAGACTTGAAATTTTAATTTTAATGTTTTGAATCCAAGCTAGTAGCGGCCTGACAAAATGAATCATTTTA
Source organism: Euborellia annulipes (assembly GCA_023213315.1). Taxonomy (NCBI): domain Eukaryota; kingdom Metazoa; phylum Arthropoda; class Insecta; order Dermaptera; family Anisolabididae; genus Euborellia; species Euborellia annulipes. The sequence continues at coordinate 9,594 of JAKCPI010018743.1, read as the reverse complement.
ATTATAAATACAAAGTTAAATTTTTTTTCATCTTTGTTTTTTTGATGGTGGGACAAGCGCCACAAGAACCTCGGAAATTGAAATCTGGTGGCTTGGTGCAATGGATAGCAAGCACACCGATGCCCCCGAAAGGTTGGAGATCCTGGGTTCGATTCCCGGGGCCATGGTTTGGCCCACTAACAAAAAAACATACACTTATATTAAAAAATGTAAAAATGTTGGTTAACAATCGAGAGACAAAGAGGAACGAGGAGTAAATGGCTTTAGATGCCAAAATAATACTTTAAAAGTAAAAATGGAAGTTTTAAATATAGTCTAAAAAAATAATGTAATATTCAATTATTTATAATAGAATAGTAGTTTTATTATTATAAATATTTAATTGAGGTGTATAACAGTTAGCTGATAATACGATTTATTTAAGGGTCAGGAAATCTCCAATGAGCAACGCAGCTAGTTGTTTTTTCAATTTTTATTTATAAAGTGCCAGAGCCCATGTTTCGGTCGCATATAGGACCATCATCAGGGCCAAGCCACTGTCACTTTATTATTCCTCTTGGTCATATTGGCCAAAGAAATTATTAATAATACAATAAGTTCAGTGACCAAATTATTATATATAGTGTGTTATTAAGGACTATTATAAATAATGAAGATATGGTATAGCCTATTCGCTATTTAATCCTGATAGCAAGTTATCGTGAGATAAATAAAGTGTGTTGGAAAAAAAGAGAAATGATTTATCCTGTTGCCTTTGCTGGCGTCTAAGCGTCTGGCAGAATGGAAAAAAAGCGAGCATGTCAATGGAGGGGAGAGTGAAAAAATATTCAGAGATCTTGTAAAAAAAAAAAAATAATAATAATAAGTAGGCCCTTATAAGGTAAAGAATGGCTCATGATATTATTAACGATAAATTAATTATTGAAAATGAATTGGTAAATAAAAGTTCATGATCTAAGAGTGATGAGTTCACTTCTTAAACAATCAATTTATTTAAAATATATTGGCCAATTAATTAAGTAAAATAGTCCTCGAGCTTGGTGTAGGGGTTAGCGTGCTAACCTCGTACACCAAGAGTCGCGGCCCCAGGCAGTCCGATGATTTTATTTAAGCCATTTGGATACCAAGCGCTTTTTTTTTCCTTAATCAACTAATTAAAGTAGACATAAATAAAACAAAAGAACTAAGAAATAAATGACAAATTGATAGAGGAGTATATAACCCAGAATCATTGTAAGAGACAAAATAAAAATATAACAATTCTCGAAACTAATTTTATTTTATTAGTAGTATCAATAATCAAGTCTAGTGAGGAAAAGTCTTAAAATTTATTCAGATATTAACTTACTAGTTAACATCTAGAATTTTTTCATCCATAATAACATTTATATTTTGATTCTAAAACGGAGTGAAATCTGAATATAGATCAAATTAGGTGACGAAATTCTAAATTGAGCTCGTTGCTTAGAATGTTTAGTTTAGCCTTCATTAGTGAGAAGATTGATGGCTTGGTGATTGGTTATCTCAATTATTGTTTAAGATCAGATGCTGATCTAATTCCTTTAATTATCCCAAACCCTCGGGTTCCTAATATGATCCGTGACCCATGACACCCTGCTAACGTCAGGAGACCACCAGCTGTGAACAATGCGTCCCGAGATGCGAAACCCCAAAACCACCCCCGATGACATCCCAACCAACCCTCTGAGCCATTAATCGAGCTGAGATGGCCAGTAAGGGCTGACCTATGCTTAATTTACCCACGTAAGGTGCAGGAACCTTAATGAACACGGCACAGGTGTCCAGGCGTGACCAACACACCCACACCTGCAACACTCAAAGCCCCACTCCCTTTGGTACAATGGGAGAATCAATTGGAAAAATTTTCATGCTTCGTTTAAAATGAATGATCGTTTTAAACTAATTAGAGAAATTCATGAAGAATAAAAGAGGAAAAAGATTTTCTTACCGCACTTCCCGGAGAAAGAGAAGAGTAATTTAACTTAATTTAAGAAAACTTTTTTTATAAAAAATTAAAGAGTTAATACGAATTTCCATCTATATTAATCCATCTTTCTTTAAGAACGTTTTTTGCTTGCTGGAGGGGTGGTTTAAGAAATTAAAGACACGGCAAAAAAATGAAGCATGATGATGGAATAAAAAGTATGGTAGGCCTATTAGAAGGAATGTAAGAATATCAAAATGACAGCGAAAGAGAGATGAAGATATGCTAGTTAGGAAAAGATGTTGGGCCCATTATTACCACAAAAATAAAAAAATAAAAATTAACTAATATTTATTCTAGTAGCTACAACGATGGCCAATATGTGGCCTGTGGATCTTTTGTAGCTCAACCAATAAATTAAATTCCTCCTGCAGTTATTATTAACTATCAAACAAAATAAAAAATAATACTTGTTGAACGGTTTATAGATTTAGTAGCATTAAAACTATCAATAGCAATGTTTTATTTTCTCTTCCCTTGAGTGAGAGAAAATTGAAAGAGATATTACCTATAATTAATAGGCCTTAAAGAATGTCCGATAGAAAGAAATTATAATTTAACTAATTAAATATCACATTTATTTTGATGGTCTCCAACAATCGAATCTTCAGCTTATCTGGGGAGCAAAAATGTGACATCACTTCACACAACTTTCAAATATCGAAGTCAAGAGAAAATGGTGTGCTGTGCCGGTTTTTAGAAGGGCTACCGGGAGCGAGAGAATATAAAATACAATTGTAAAATCTATCCAAGGGCGGATACAAGGGGTAATTACTCCCCCTGAGATTTGAAAAAAATACTTTTTTCGAAAAAAAAATGTATTTTTAATATAAAATTTTAAAAATTAATACTTAAAAATTTGATTTATATTTATATTCTGGCAAACAAGTACAGAATGCGCCTTTAAATTACCGAAATTAAGAAAAAAATGTGTGCTGTGCGTCCAGTCACTCCAGATTACCCCCCCGAGAAACACCTCTGGATCCACCACTGAATCTATCTATCATATTATACCTGTTATATCTTTTTTACTCGGTAGTAAAACTCCAAAAAGTACTTAAATGGATTCAAGGGACCTCAAAACGCACCCAAACTACGGTTGATGGGTAAATTTAAAAAACAGTAATAAGCAAAATATTTTTCAGATTTAAACTCCTTACCGTTAACATTATTAATTGTAATATGTCAAGATCTGTACAAATAACAAATATCAAATAATACTAAAAAGACACTAGCTTATGTATCTCAAGTTTTTTTATTGGTAAAAATACATTTTATGCGCATTTCGACATTACTGTCATCAAGAGGTATAATTACACTTCTGACGATGTCAGTAATGTCGAATGCGCATTAAGTGTATTTTTATCAATAAAAACTTTAAATACATAACCTAGTGTCTTTTTAATATTATTTAATATTTGACAATATGTGAAGTGGCTGTTGTATATCAACAATAGAAGAGGGAGCGGGCAGCCAGGAAGTAAGCCTCTACGAAATGAAACTCAAGAGTTTCCCTCTTTTAGTTCTTCAAGAATAATGAATTATGAACGTTTTTTTTTTTTTTTTTTTTTTTTTAATTTTAACTTCAGAATCTTTTAGATCTTTGGTTTGCCAGTTTACAACATTTCAGACATTTATTTTCTAGTTCTAGCTTTCAATTTTTATAGACAATGATTCAAATTTAATGGCTTTCTTTATTTTCAGTAGCTAAGATCGATTAGCATTTTACAATATTATTAATATTAACAACCTTGACAGAATAGGAATCAGATCATATTATAAAGAGAAGGCTCGTTAAAAGTTTTATATTATCGAATCAAATTTGTTTAAATGATCCTTTTAATAAAATATAAATTTAATCATTAATTTAATCTTAATTTGTTTTTACTTATCTCAGGTATAATAACTTTGAAAATAAAAATTCCAGTAGTTTCAGAATTTATAACCCTTTTAATGATACCTTGATAAGTAAATTTTTTTTTTCCGAACGTCGTAATATACTTTCTAAAATAATATATAAATCAATCAAAAAAAAAAAAAAAAAAAATTAATTACCAATGTTAATTTTTTTTTATTTAATTTGGAAGGTGTAAAATTTTTTAAGATTAAGTGACGGTATTAATAAAAATTTTGGGTATTCTCTTTTGAGCAGTAAAATGTTGAATTTTAATTTATTTAAATATGCCGAAAATATAAAAAAAAAATCTGGTGTGACTGGTCGCACAGCACACAACTTTCTCTTACCTTCGGTAATCGAAAGTTGTGAACTGTGCTTGTCACGCCAGATTTTTTGTGTTGAGATATATTTAGTTACCGACAGTAGGGTACATTTGAATTCAAGATGTAAAATTTATAAGTTTGGGAAAATATTTATATTGTTACCATAGCAACCATAGGAGAAATTCCTATCTTTCCTATGAAGAACAAGAGTAAAGTGGTCTTCAGAAGATTTCAATGACAAAATGAGAATATACATTTCATTGAGAATCTAAAAAATAATTTGAATATTAGGCTGGGATGAGTAGAGTAAAGGGGTTGGAGAGAAATAACCAGCAACTTTACAGCTCCACCTGACGTCCTTTTATTTGGCAGATATTTCGATGCGTAGAACACACATCATCTTCAGTGCCGCGAGGATATAGTAGGTGGGCTTAGTCTATTTATATCAAATGCCTTAGGGGCGTTAAACATAGTGGTGAGGTGCCTTCTCTAAGCTGATGACCGCTCTGTGTCCATAGCAGATGTGTGATGTGTGTTCTACGCATCGAAATATCTGCCAAATAAAAGGACGTCAGGTGGAGCTGTAAAGTTGCTGGTAATTTCTCTCCAACCCCTTTAAAAAATAATTGATTTTTGAATTTTAAAAAAAATCGTTGGAGCAAATTTTGAGAAAATCGAAAAAAACTGAAAAAGTGCATCAGTAAAGTACTAGTACTCTTTGGCCGATTTTGTTCAAAAGCTTCGGGTCACGTCCCATGGGGTGCCTAACTTAAATATAAAATTTCAACTTTCTAGCTCTTTTCGTTCTTGAGATATTTTGTTCACAGACAGACACACAGACAGACAGACAGACAGACCATGTCGCGAAAACCACTTTTTTGGATTCAGGGGACCTCAAAACGTGAAGATCCATCAAAATCTCGACATCGAATTTTTGACATGAATCCAATACTTTCTCTCTATATATAGAGATTACATATATACATAGGTAAGAGAAAGTAAAAACGTCTCTAAAAATTAGAGTTCTCTCTCACTAACTCAATTGGAGTGGAGGGGATGCAGCGTTTCGTATAACTGATCTCAATTAACTTACTTTACCACTCGTAAAAGAAGTTTGACTTTAAAAAGTTTTTGCAGGGTAGAAAAATTTGAAAAGTGTAAATAAAATGAATAAATAATGATGTTGGATGTCTTCCATTTTTACTATTCAATCAATATTAAAAGCAGAGACTGCTAGCAAAATTTTTTTTTTTAAATATTTTATGGAGTCGACGTTTCGGTTATTTTCAGGACCAATAAATGTCAAAAAATTATATATACTTTGCATTAAACATAGCTTCTTAAGATCAGATCTCTCACCTGATGAGCATCAATACACATAGTTGACTAATGCCTTATTGGGCCCTGAAGATGGCATCTATCGAGACCGAAACGTCGGTCCAATAAAATATTTGAAGAAAAAAATTTGGTTGCCAGTCTCTGCTCCTGCAACCTTTCCTTGATACAACTCAAAAGCCACTACTACAATAGTATAGCTTCTTAATGCAAAATATATACTTTTTGACACTTATTAGGCCCTGAAGATGGTCTCTATCGAGACCGAAACGACGGCCCAATAAAATATATAAAGAAAAAATGTTGCCTGCTTTTGCAACCCTTCCTAGATGTTCCATTTTTTTTATTATACATAAAAATTAGTTAAGTTCTGAGAAAAGACATGACTGAAATCTGAATCGTCGACCATTAAATGAAAAGTCAAGAGATTTTATTTTGTATCTAATTTTATTTACTATTCCATTTTTGTAAATATTAGATAAGTAAATTTACAAGAGGCAAGTTAAGGATTAAGTAAGTCACTTTCTCTCATCCCTGTCTGAAAACTATTCGGCGCCTCAACAGAATGGAACGGTCCGTTATTAATGATAGTCGCCTGGTTTAAGTGCTCGGATTCATTCCGGGGGACCAACACCTCCAAAAGGGGGTTTAGCCCTCCGCCCCCTCACCATCATCATCCCCACTCCGTAAAGAAAAGAGCCATTTGGACTCAAGATTCGTTCAAATCTCATTATCCCGGGCGCCTTGAATGACTTGGCGAGATTTCAACCAAGTCAGGATTATTATTCTTCCGGTTCCTCTTTCTCTTTCCCCTTTCAGGTCATTACGACTTGCAAACCATCGCCCCGCGATTAGTCTCAATTAGAACAAACTACAATTGAAAAAATTCAATTTGATGAAAAACAGACAGACGCCTTCGTTCTTTCGAAGATAATTGAGAAGTGTCGCTCTGATATATCGACCAAGTCAATATGTAGAAGAACTTCATTTTTTTTTTTTGGGGTGACTTTGCTGCTAATGATACTGGCAATGACTGAGCCCTTATTCCAATGAACTAAATTGGCATGACTTTCTGAATGTCACTAAGAGTTATAAGACAAAGAAATATTGTTTGGGTTATTCAACAATTCGTATTTTCCCCTAATGAGGAGAGACAATTTAAAATAATAATCTGGTAGTTTTTATCGATTGGAAAAGAGGGATTTTATTTCATTCCCCAGACGAGATGAAAATGAGCTGTGAACTGGTCAGAAGGGAGTGATAAAATATTTCTACTTTAATCATTCACGAATCGTTTTTAGATAAAAGCGTATCTACACAAAGTCTGTTATTAATTCGCTTTCTGTGTGTATCAGCCAAAAGTATACGCTCTAGCACAGAGTTTCCCAACCTCAATTTAAGCCACGGACTACTTACACACTTCAATTTTACCCGCGGACCACTTTAAAAAATTCTTAAAATATTCGGAAAGTATTTTTTTACTTTCTCTTATCCTATATACACCAGATTTTTTGTGTCGAGATATATTTGGTTGCTCTTGGCAGTTTAGTTCCAAACTTGACCACGCGATGATTCATAGATGGCGCTGAGCTACGAATGCTTCCACATCAGTAAAGTGTACTTCAAACGATTTCCACGAAAAATTTCAATGATATACTTTTTAAAGAGCATCTAAAAAATAGTACATTTATGAATTTTAAACAAGGGTAAGAGAAAGTTGTGTGCTGTGCGCCAGTCACAACCAGATTTTTCTGGTTTCGAGCGGGTGAAGGAGGAGGATCGATCGCCTTTTTTGAAAAAATTATCACCACACCACTCACGATGCTCATAGATTCCAAATCCGTTGAGTTGAATTTTTTGATTAAAAAAAAAAATTGTGCTTTACCTCAAAAAGTTTTTGTTCTACCAAGTATTTTAATACATTTTTTAGAAAATTTTTGTATTTTTTATTTTATAAAATGGGGGAGGCGTCATGCGATTAAAAGGCAAGAATATTTTTTCCTTTTGAAAATTTATTAAGAGTAAAGAGAGAACGTAATGTTTAATGACTTAAGAAACTATTTTCATATTAAAGAAAAAAAAAAAAACTTAATAAATGTTTTTTTAAAAGACTTGAATATTTAAAAGAGAGAAGATCAAAAGAAATTCTTAATTAATTTTTTTGTTTAGCAATTTGATAATTTCTTTGCTCTTTCATTTAAACATCTGCGTTTGATTTTTTTTTTTCTCAAGAAATAAATCTGACGCGCTTTTAGAAATTTTAGCGAGTAATTAAATCAATTGTAATTTCCTTTTTAAAACAACCGAATAAAGAGGAGATGGCTTATTTAAAAAAACTTTTCAAACTTTTTTTTAAAAGAATTTCTTTCTAAAACAAGTCAATTGATTAATTAATCGATTTTTAAATTAGCTGATTGATAAATTAAAGAGTAACAGTGCCTACTTGTGAATAATTTGTCTCAAGTTAATAGTAGATAACCCAAATGAGTAATGTAGAGAGATGAATAAACCAGGGATGTTTATATCTATTTATTATAAAAGAGGGATGGAGATACCAGCTTAATTGGAATGCTCGATGTTCAATAAAAACTCCCAGTATAAGATGTTTTGGCTTGAATTTATTTGACCATCCTCAGTTATTTGAAATTATACACATAATGCATAACTCACAAATTTTTGGAACGAGGTTCTTTAACGCGGCTTACGTAGAGTGAAATGGGAGAAAATGTAACGTAACTAAAAATGCGTTCCTAACAAAAATGCGTCCGAGCCGACGGCGGAAGAAGGCGATATTAGTCGAAGCCTTGGCGAGGCCACACCCATCTCCTTCTCATTATTTCCTTTTTATCTACCGTAGGCGGTGAGCAAGAGGTTTCAGCGGGAGCAGCTCCCTGGCCGAAGGCGGGCTTTCCGTCTATTTAAATAATATTCATATTAAATTATATTCTGAGTTGAAGAAAAGGCGTGAGGAACTTCGTTCCTGCCGGGGATCCCACCACCCCACACGTTTGCTTTTTTTTATTAAGTACTTCAGACCTGTTATAGAATAGTTCGTTTATACTTTGACTAAATTTTTGATCTGACGAAAATTCATTCATACGATAATTGGTGCCAAAGAAAAAGTTTTCTTCTAATTACAATCTATTCAAATAATAGGCTAATATAATCGGAAGTCAAATTAAGATGATTTCATAATCATGCCATTTAAATGATCCCACAATTAGTTGTAGTAAAGCAGTGAGATATTATCTTTTAATAAATATTCAATTAGCTCAATTAAATAGAGATGTAAGATTAGAAAGAACAAAGTCAATGGGAATAAGATGATCTCTCTTGTCTTCATTATTAAAGGACAAATTTTTAGGGGAGTAAAAAATAAAAGATTTGAGATACTTGAATAATAATAATAATAATAAAATAGTGAATGACAAGCACGCGTGACCTCCATGACAGGCGTTTCATCATCAAAGAATTAAATTGTATTAAAAAAAACGGGTACTTGAAAAAAAAGTCGCCCTATGGTAAAAAGGGACTAGAGGAAACAAGAGGACCCGGCTTGAAATAAAATAATGACAGTGAAAAAGAAGTTTAATTATTACAAGGCACCCGGAAACAAGAGGGTAAGGATTCGCAAAAGGATTTGCCAGTTTAAACCGACGGGGTGACTTCCGGCGCCGAAAAAAAAGTCGTCCATTTCCGTAATGTCTGCATCTCTTCTTTTTTTTTATCATTTTAAATTCGGACCCGTATCATCATCATCCCTTTTAGACGTCAATTTAAAACCGTAAGGGTGAGTTGAAGCCGAAACAAATGTGTTTATAAAAAAAAAAATTCTCGTCGATGGTTCAATTAACCGGAAATATATAAGTTGACAAGAAATTGAGAATATATTTCTGTCGTTTCTGGATGCGGCGAATTTTAAAATGACACAGAGCAATGAGTTAAATCTAAATAGAAGATGAAGAGAGAGAGAGAGAGAGAGAGAGAACAGAAATAAGCTCGTTTAATAAAATGGAGTGGATATGGAAGAGAGC